>JASPKZ010009549.1:0-122500 GCA_030220185.1 Diploptera punctata
GATCGAAAGTCGAGCTCTTCAGTGGTATGGCCATGTCAGGAGAATGGAGGATGATAGGTGGCCACAAACTCTTTTGGAATGGTCACCTTCTGGTAGAAGGAAACGGGGCAGGCCAAGAACAACTTGGAGAGGAGAGATCCATAGATTGATGAACGACCGAGGTCTGGAGGAGGATGAATGGCATGATCGGCAAGAATGGCGAATGGGAATACAGGGTAACCGCTGAAAAGTGGAGAGGCTCTCAAAAGTAAAAGTAAAGTAAGCTTTTTTGGACGTCCCAGCGATCTTTTGCCTTGAGGGCAGTAATGAGTACCTATTGTAAAGCTACTTATTAGTAAAATTGCTGCACCACTTGCTGGTTACTGATATAGCTACTATTCGTTTGCGAAGTTGTGGTTGCTACTAATTGAAATAATTACCATATTTACTTGCATAATTTACCCACCAAGATTTTTGCATTAAATTAAAAATATGCGCCGTAGGCGAGTGCTTAAGGCAAGATCCCTAGGCACAGAGCTACGGAACTTGTGCTGGTTCGAGACCCCATGGGGGGAGAAATTTTCTCATGGAATTTCGGCCAGTATGGGACCAGTGCCCACCCAGCATCATGAGACAATTGGGTAGCTACAGTAAGTGGCGACTCCAGGTTGAGAAGACCAGCTATAACGGCTGGGGGACCCAACATGCTGACCACATGTCACTCCTACACTGGCTTACCATATGATTTAACACATGTGGACATGAGGCTAGCAGCCGGCTGGTAGGCCAAGGGCCTTCTAGACCTGTCGTGCTTGGAGTTATATTTAAGGTACTTTACTATCAGATTGAATTGGGGCAGTATGAAATTCCATTTAATAAGTTTTCATGTCTTACAGCAAACATTACTAACTGCTAAAGTGGTAGGAAGGATCCTTAACCTGGCATCTGTGCAAAGGCTGTCAATTATCTTTTGTTTAATACCTGCCATTCTCACAATACTATGCTTTTTTCCTCAAATAACACAGTTTTCAAAAGCCTGGCACAATAGATAAGGAATTTTAGAAATGTTCTATGGCTGAAGGTACAAAGACAAGCTTAGGCCTTTGATATGTATGTGTGAGGGAGACAAAGCAGAATAGAAAACTAAGTTGTTATTTCACTTGTTAAATAAAAATTGTGATATATAACAATTTTCCCTGAATTTTTTTTGTAAAACATATCTAGTACACTAAAAAGGTAAAGTGATCCCACTATAGGCCATATGAGATGCTTGGCGTAATAGGAGGTTAAGGCTCTCCCTTGTTCTAGACAATCAGTATCTGATGTCAGCCGGGCTGTCAGTCCTGTGTGACAGTCGCCTTTACCCCCCGAACAAGTATCTGGTACTCATTTACATTACAGGCTGAGTCGACCTGAGGTTCATGGTCCACCAGAAGGGATCAGTTTTAAAAATCCTGACCCCATCGAGACTTGAACCGTCGATCTAGTACACTACATATCCATGAAATTTTCTTCATACAAATCATGCATCCACCTTTTGAATCATAAAAATAAAGAAAAATGCAAGTAAATACAGTAAATCTGTTTCCTTAAAGGAGAATAGTAAGAGGTACATCTTAAAATAGTATATTTTTATGTATGAACACTACATAAAGACATGTTCATTAGGAAAATTAAGTAGGAAGTTTTGAATGAAGTTCCACAATAGTGGCATACTCCCCAAAACAACTGTTTATTAATTAGTGAAAAAATTAAATACAGAATCAAATGTAGAAATACATGCAGTTTCGATTATACAGGGTGGACCGCTCGAATGGACCTAATTTCAATTGCTTGTTACTGGCAAACGGTTGAAGATAGAAACTTAAAACAACGTTCATAGTACAGAAAAACTCACCAAGTTTCGAATCCTGTCGGTAGATGGCACAAAGATACGTTTCTCGTTCTTAGATTTAATGTTTGTGAAAATGGCGACTCCGCAGATGAAAGCGCAAGCTGTTTTGTGGTATGCGGGAGTTTAAATCAATCATTAGAGTTCAAAGGGAGTTCCGGCATGTGTTTAACCGTGATGCTCCAACTGCTAGAAGCATAAAGAAGTGGCGTGATACATTATTAGCTACAGGATCTGTGTTGAAGAAGCATGGTGGTGGTCGCAGAGCATCCGATGAAATGGTAGCAAATGTTCAAGCCGCATTTGAGCGAAGCCCCCGGAAGTCATTAAGAAGAGCTTCGCGGGAACTTCAAATACCAAAATCAACATTACAACGGATTGTCCACAAACGCCTCAAACTGCACGCATATAAAGTGCAGTTAGTGCAACGTCTGGAGCCGAATGACATGCCGAAACGAGTGGAATTCGCCAATACGATGCTGGACCGTCTCGGCGCTGATCCTGACTTCATGACCAAGATTTTCTTCTCGGACGAAGCCACTTTCCATTTGTCAGGCAAGGTAAACCGGCATAATGTGCGGATCTGGGGATCGGAGAATCCTCACGCTATTCAAGAGCATGTTCGTGATAGTCCGAAGATGAATGTTTGGTGCAGTTTGTCACATAATAAGGTCATTGGACCGTTTTTCTTCGCCGAGAAAACTGTTCGTGGTACCACATATCTTGACATGCTGGAGCAGTTCTTCTTTCCACAAATTGAACAACTGCAGCCTAACATCGTTTTCCAGCAAGATGGTGCTCCTCCCCACTGGTCCAATGAAGTTCGTACGACTTTGGACAACATTTTCCCTGGCCGTTGGATTGGTAGGGGAGGACCAATCGCGTGGCCCCCGAGATCTCCCGATTTAACACCACTGGATTTCTTTCTCTGGGGCTATGTCAAAGATAAAGTTTACACCACCCCAGTCAAAGACCTTCGTGATCTTCGTGAGCGCATCATAGAGGCTATTGAGAACATTCCAGAAGACATACTCCAACGTACTTGGCAAGAAATTGTTCATCGCTTTGATATCGTCACAGTGACTGCTGGGGCTCATATAGAGATGTGGTGATCTGGATATCAAAACTTGGTGAGTTTTTCTGTAATATGAACGTTGTTTTAAGTTTCTATCTTCAACCGTTTGCCAGTAAACAAGCAATTGAAATTAGGTCCATTCGAGCGGTCCACCCTGTATAACATACTGTATTAAATTTATATAAATTACTGTATGTATTCCATATATAGAAAAATGGTTCAAGGAGATCGAGAATTCCCTATTATACAACTATAGTTAAAAAAACTACTTATGAAGTGCATATGTTCTCAGAATGTATCCATGCCAATTGCATGAAACTTTAATTGATCATTTACAAAAGTTACGACTATAATTTAGAACAGGATTTTTTTTTTTAATTCATGGCTTCATTTTTTTTTCTAACTGGATTTTTCGACATACTTTTACTTATAAATCCAATGACAATTATTTATAAGAGAAACCTATATATTAAATTGTGCATAAGAATATGATAATTAGAAGATTGGATATGAGGTGAGGTATAAAACATTTAAATTTAAATCCTAATTTTTAAACCCCTTAAAAAATGTACACAAAACTAGATTCATATAAATCATACTCTTTGTAGACAGTACTTTAAACCCCCCCTTTTTTTTTAAATCATTAGGAAGTAACATTATGAGGTTTAATTTAATAATTGAGTTTGTATTTTTTTAAACATTCTTACCTCATATGATAGTTTTGTCAGACATATATTTCAAGTCTGTTGCCCCGTCTTCAGCGTTTCACAAACTGATTTCTTATTTTCTTCATGTTGTCAGCCCTGGATCTGTGTTCCAAAGAACTTGGTAATGAGACTCCTTTCTTCGGGAATTTCAAAGTTCATAATTTTCTCCTTGTTATTCTGTATATAGATTTTTTTCCCATATTGTGAATTCATTGGTATTTTCTTCTTCTTCTTCTTCCTTCCAAGTATTAGGCCAAGGCCTGTTACGATCCTATAGAAAATTTTCCCTTATGGGAAATTCTCGTATAAGACTTGAAAGCATAATAATAGTCCCTTCGATTGGTTGCTGGCCAAAGGAAGGCAAGACCAGTGATGGGGCTGCCATCTTATAGCCTCTGGTCAGGCTTTTCTGGAGAAGAAAAGAAAATAAAGGAAAGACAAAATGGAAAAAGGAAGGACTCCTTAGCCCTCGGATTGCCCTAATAGCGTTGGATCGAAAAAAACAAGAGTTAACCAAGAGAGGTTAGATAGTAAAGTTAAAAGAGTGCAAAACACAAGTAAGTGGAAGAAATGTTTTGCACAGCTTGGGCACCTTGTGGTCGCCATCCACATATCCCCTAGATGAGGATCCCTTTCTAACTGTTTTAATAATTTTGTATTTATTATTTTGTATTTTGCCAACTGGTACTGAGGATGTGTTCATCATGAACCCGAAATTGCAATCTATTTAGAAGATTAATTATGAGGAGAGGATGAAACATTTGAATTTATCTTAAATTAAATCTCATAGTGATTTATTCCTATAAAAGTTCAACTAAAACTTTCCTCAATACAGCTCAAACCATAGCAAAAGATAAGAAATGGTGTAATATAGAAGACCTTTACAATTCAATAGCTAACAGCAAAAGGAAGGAAGCAATTGCCAAGTTCAGATTAGTCACCAGACATGATTGCCTGTCTCACCACTTGGCAAAACTTGGAATACCAGTTAAGTTATGTAGGTAGGAAATAACGCTGAGGTTTTTTTAATATTGTTTATTTTTTATTTCACTCACTTCATACTTCATAACTCCTAGCATATCCAGGGTTTCATCACATCCTTTGTGACATTCTCAATGCTGTGTCACGTTCATAACTGACGTCCGGCTGCCTTCTATCCTGCAGACTGACCTCCGCGCCATCTGATGGCTGACCGACGAACTTCCAAATCAGTCCTCTCTCCTTATAACCGGGTATTTCAAAATTCATAGTTGTATTTTCATTCTTGCATATGTAAATTTTTTCCCAAATTGTGAGTTCCTTCAGTTTTTCCAATTGTTTAAGTAATTTTGTTTTGGTTTCTATTCTGTTTTTCTGACCAGGCATGTGCACCTATTGCAGATTTTTCAGTTTCTCCATTTTTAACATTTTGAGGTGTTCCTTTAATCTTGTATTTAAATTCCTTTTGTTTTTCCTATGTATATCTTTTCACAATCTTTACAATTAATTTGATAAATTCCCGATTTTTTTGCAGTCTTCAATCTTTTCATTTTTGTTGGTTTTTATTAAATTACCTAAGCTGTAATCATTTTTCGGTGCTAATTTAATGTTGAATTTGTTGAAGATTTTTGAAACTTGTCAAATACTAAAGGATGGTATGTGAACTTCTTGAATTTTTACCAATATTTTTATCTGTCTGAAGAGTACTTTCATTAATCATTTTTTGTTCTTTAAATTTATTTATTTTCTTGTGTATCATCTTCTCTTGAATACCATTATCCTTCGCATTTTTATGATGTGTTCTTTCTCTTTATTGTAATTTTCTTTGCTCATGGGGACTCACAAGTCTGTGTGTTAAACTATTAAATACTGCCTGTTTGTGTGAAAAATGGTTAAATCCAGTAGCTTTAATATAATTGTCAATGTGAGTTTTTTTCTGTAGATTCCAAATTCTATTTCCTTTTTTTCCTCATACCTAATCAATTTAAGGTCTAAAAATGGTATTTCATGATTATTTTCTACTTCCATTGTAAATTTGATTGTTTTATTTTGAATATTTAACAGTTATGGCATCTTCTAATTGTTTCTGTTTTACTATTGCTATGATATCATCTACATATCTTCTCCAAAATTTAAACATCAAAGGGTGTGCTTTGGTTACATGACATTCAAAGTTCCCCATAAACATATTTGCTAAGAATAGTGATAATGGATTTCCCATTGCAAGTCCTGATTTTTGTCTAAAGGTGAAGAACATTTGATTTAAGCATAATTTTGTTAATTTTATGTATTCTTTAACGCTATCATCATCTAATTTGTTTTCTTTCAACCATTTTTCTAAAATTTTCATAGTTGTGTCAGTCGGGATGTTTGTGAACTATGAATTTTGAAATACCCGGTTATAAGGAGAGAGGACTGATTTGGAAGTTCGTCGGTCAGCCATCAGATGGCACAGAGGTCAGTCTGCAGGATAGAAGGCAGCCGGATGTCAGTTGTGAACGTGACACAGCATTGAGAATGTCACAAGATGTGATGAAACCCTGGGTATGCTAGGAGTTATGAAGTATGAGGTGAGTGAAATAAAAAATAAACAATATTGGAATACCAGTAATTGATTCTGATATCTGCACACTTTACAATTAGCAAGATTTGATGAACATCATCTCCTACAGCGTCATCAATTAAATCAAAATGACAGAACTGTAAAGACATTGTGGAATTATATTGGGAAGCTCAAAGGAAAATAGCTTAAATGCTAAATGCCTATCATTTGATATTACTACTAAAATGTTAAGTTTATTCAAATAAATAATGATACATACTCAAAATCTTCATCAAAACTACCATCTTGGAACAAGGAAGGTGTTGTACTACCACTTGTACCCCCATCAAGTTGAAGAGAAGACAGCATGTTCATTGCAGTACATATTTCTGCATCTCTACAGTGCTGAGTTATCAATTTCTCTCCAAAGGGAGCAAGTGGAGGACCTTCGACTCCAACAGCCATTTCTTCAGCTGGTTCTGGCAGTGGTTGTAATTCTCCAAGTTTCACTTTTGGCACTGCATTTCTGTTAACAAATAATTAAATTATTTAATGGTAAACTTTCACAAATAATCCTCAAAAATAGAAAATAATTAATTTCAGGTCAACTTGGTAATAGTTAATAAATTTTAAGGGAAACATGTCTTGAGATTTGAACCATAGATCCCCATTTCAGTTAGTGGTGCTTATATCAATTTAATTAATATTCACATGTGAGAACACTAGGAATTAATCATTATGAGGTTTAATTTATGGTAAAATCAAATGGTTCCTACCTAAGTAGATCGCAATTTCGAGACCATAACGGTCTCATCTTTAGTACTATCTTGGCGACTGATGTTATGTCGATCGGAAGATACTCTTCTTCTTCCCTCTATTGGTGGACCGATAAACCTTGTAGCGAATAAGATATGGCCCTAATCTAGTATAGTGATTAAGAAATATGATTAATGAATAAACAAAGAATAAACTGAATATAGTTTAAAAAGAAATTGAATAAATATTATTGGAAAAAGTTCCCACATGGAGCGGTTGGAAAACCTAAGTAACAAGAAGTCATAAATATGTAACCCCTCAAATTAGATTTGAAATCCTTAAGCTGGGTCTAGCTTGAAAAATCACGTTTGGGAGAAAATGTCAAATTCCAAATTTAAAATCACGGCAAGCCCAAACTGGTAAACACACTCCCTAGCCGTGAGAATAAAATTACAAATGTAGGTGGGAGCTTAAATAAAATATTTACGCCCTTAGAAGACATGTGATTGAATATTCTAACCAATATAGGAATGATTGTCCTGACTTTGATACGAAACTCATGAGGACAAATTAACTGACTTATACTGAACAGTTCGTAGGGGGAAAACGTATATCAGAGAGTTCATAGGTTCGGTACTCAAGAAGGGATCTAAGTCATGGGACTTAGAAATTCCTGTAAAATTAATCATTCTTAAGCTTAAAGTGAGAGTCCTCGTGCAGTTAAGCATCGAAAGTCAACACCAATTCAACGGTGCACAATGTATCGAGTGTATTTTAAGAGCTTACTTCATTAATTAAATAAAATAAAGTTATTTTCATTATTCGTGATTGTCTGTTCCCACGCAATTCTCCTTCTGAACCCTATATAGATAGGAGTCTCAGCACTCACCCTGAAACAGGAACCAACTAGCTACCGAGGTAGGGCATCAACTAGTTACCACAAATCACAATTAAATCAAAGTGGAACTACAGTGACATAAACAGCTTTCAACTTACTGCCCCAACCTCTGGATCTGATCATCCAGCAAATTCTGACCTGATCCAGAGGTTCATCGGTCCACCAACAGAGGGAAGAAGAAGTTTCTTCCGATCGACATAACATCAGTTGTATAGCAGGATTTTAATATCATAATAAGTATGGAAGTTAAAGTTAATAATTTTGTATTTTAAAATTCTTTTAATATTTATATATAACTTAAATAAAGAAAAACATCTAAATAATTCATTGGTGTTCATCGTTGAATAAAAATGTCTCAGTAACAATTAAAGAAATTGTATTACATAAGTCTTCCTAAATAATGCTTTTAAAATTGTTTTAAGTCATTGTTGTCAGAATTATATAGCTTTCTGTTATAACTGTAATAAGAACACCTGCTTAACTTCATATTTTTAAATGAAAGTAAACTAAACTCTGATTGGATGTTAAAACAATTAACTTTTTGATTTAACAAATCAAATTTAAACATATTAACCAATAGAATTTAAATATAACATCATGTGATGTAATAATGTTCTTTAAAATTATAAAAGAATTACACTAGGCAGTCGGCATACAACTTTCATCAAGGATAGAAGCAATAACAGCTCTCCTGATAAAATGTGATATTTAATACAAGAAGAATAGTTGATTCAAGAAAAGAAAATAATTTTAATTTTAATTTTAATTGACGAAGAATAATACCACCTACATTTACTTAATCTGCTGGGAAACCTACAAAGTGAATAAATGTGAAATTATTTCTACAAGAAACATTTTCAATGATTTTAAAGTGTTTTCCTATCCTGTGTACCAACATCCGACCTTGAGAATAGATAGAATCCAGCTCTACCAAAAATCAAACCCAACCTGAACCAGTAATTCTTTTTTTTTTTTGACACCAATCCTTCAAAATGTTACTACAACATCGGGCATGAAGAGAGTTAGCTGCTTCAAAACATTGCCACAACATGAGAAAAGAATTACTTCTTCAGTTGCCAAGATAGTACTGAAGATGCGACCATTATGGTCTCGAAATTGCGATCTACTTAGAAGATTTATATGAGGAGAGGTAGAAAATATTTGATTTTACCATAAACTATTAGGCATTTTCAATTTATAAACCAGATGGAGAAAATGTTTATATATCTCACCTTATAAAGTTTGGTGTTGGAGTTTGACTAAAGATAAAGGTAAAATGACCTTTGATAGTATGCCTCCTTCCTGACAAGCAGGTATGGTTGATACCTGGGAGTGTTGGAAATTTTAACTATAAAATTTTTAATTTAATTGTCATGTTGACAATCATTTCGCTAAAAGTTTTCCAATAAGTAATCAATAACTACAGATATCCTTAGCAACTAATGGTCCATTGCAATAATCATAGACTGATAAATGGCATAGAATAGCCAAACAAAGTTAAGTACGCCAGGTACAATACTTGATTGAATGGTAAATAGATTGAAAATGTAAACAAACCCCCATTCATAACACTTCAGCAGTCTAAGTATTCTGCATCTGTCTACTGATTTGAGGATCCTCCTTCTGTAAATGCTCACACACTCCAGTCCCGAACATGAACCATTAGGGAGAGAATACTGTATTGCCATTTGAAATAACATGAACTACAAACTAATACATAACTTTAAAGCTAATTACTGTACTTACAAATTTCGTCTTGATGGCTTTAAAGACATGGCACCAGAACAATAGCTGACCTATAAGTGGGCCTCTTACATGGGTGTAATACCAACGTTCTCATTATAAGGTCTCTGAAAAAAATTATAAATCAATTTTCTTGTTATAAGTTCTCTGGAGAGAAAAAAAAAAATGAGAGAGAATTCTAGGAAAAGATTGAAAATAAGAGGTGTAAGATTACAGGATGAAGTTCAATCTCTAAATTAAAAGTAAAGATGATTATTTGATGAAAGCTAAAAGTTAAATTGTACCTGTTGGTAGGTGCCGTCGTCCTCAACTTTGTATACGAGATCATCACAAACAAGTCAGTTGCTACTACAAACAGTTGGAGTATACATCACCATACACAACGAGTAGCAGAAGCTCAACCTGCAGAAGATGGAAGATAACTTCCGAAAGTGCTCCAGTTAATTTTATATACATATTTTAACAAAGTTGAGGACGATGGCACCTACCAACAGGTAAAATTTAATTTTTAACTTTCATCATATGACTTCACCTCAACGGAATTTGATATGAATTTTACTAGTATTGAAAATGGTTATTCTCGTGAAGTCACAAAATAGTAAAGGTAGGGTGTGTTATTTTAGGTAACTTTTTAAGTTTCATCCAAGTGCAATTTTTAGAAATTCTTTCCAACATGTGACAAGAAAAAATATTCTAAGTTACAATCATGTTGCACATGCACCAACAGGCACGAAGTGGTTTAGACTGTGGAATCACAGCATGCAGCCAACATATACATGATATTTGAACTCACATTGCCAACCAACCTAAAAGCTAACCTAATGCAATTTAAGTACTCTAACCTATGAAAGACCAATCTAAAAGTGAACCTAATGCAATTTAATACTCTAACCTGTGAAAGAATGCAACACCCAAAAATAGGTAGTGTAAATGGTAAGTTCTGAAATTCTGAGGTATATGTGTAAAGTTAATTAGTATATATCCTACGTTGGTGCATTGGAATACATACATAGTCTTTGCAGCATAGAATATTCATTAAAATCAATATGGCAGCCACATCTTCATGGTAAATATATAGTTCAATATCGTAATATTCAATAAATTAAAATAATCAGAAAACATATAAAAATCTTTGTAAACTTTAGTAAATAACTTGAAAAATGAAACCCTAAGGGCAAAGTTTGACAGGAGTTTGTTATGATACCGGTACTTAAAAAGTCTTGGTCACATGTTGGAAAGTTTAGCTGAATTTTTAATTAACCTGTGCAAGTCATTACTAATTAATGATATCACCCTGTGAATAAAGAAGTACTTGTCTTCAAGATTTATGTATACATAAATTAGACGAACAAATACCGAGTAAGTAAATGTTAAGAGTCAGTATGAACATCTCACCTGATAATAAGTAGAATTCTTGAATTGTTCAACAGTCAGAATAAGCTGGTGATAGAATGCAAGTATTCTGAAACATGTTCTCAAGATTTCTACAAATTATGAGGAGAAATATTTATACTGACTACAATTATTTTAATATATTAAAATAAATATCATAGCATTACTTCCCATTACAATATTAATTACCTAATAAGTGTCTCTTTAGTTAAAAATTTTATAGTGAATTAACATCAAAATTTCAGCAACCATTCCTGGACAATGAAAGTAAAATTAACCACTGAATCTTATAACTTATCAATATCAATTAAAGAAAAACCTAATTTTGACAACTGATAATCAGTATCATCCTTTATGCTTAGCATTGGCTAATTTAAAGGGATCTATATTCACCAATTTTCTACTGGCATACAAGTACGTTAATTTGGAAATCATTCCTATGCTTTTATCCTTTCCTATCAATAAGTCTTAATACAAATTCAATACTTTTACCTTGTATACTCCAAATTTTGTGTATTATTTAGGACTTTAAAAATACTTCTGCTACTGCCTACCCTGAAAAACTGACCTGCGCAATACGTACAAATTACCATCATTTTTAACCTTATTCTACTACTTTGCTATTGGATTTGAACTTATATTTGGGCTATATTCATTTTTGCTCTGACACGAGTTATTTATTATTGATTCCAACATATTTCAAATGAATTACAGGTAAAAGCACATTGCTTATAACACGTCAGTTGTTAACTGAATATAACCGGAAGCTCAATGACGTCGCGATTGCCAACTGTTTAGAAGCTGACGTCCTGTTCCCACTGCTCCAGACGAGCAGTTATTATAAATACATTGAGGTGTTTAATTTAATAACGCGTTTAGTTTAATTCTGACTTGATAGAAAGGTAAGTAAAAGAAAGTGAGAGGTGAGTAGAATTTGCAAGCATTATTTTGCATTGAACGGTGATCAATAATCTGTAATGAAGGTCAGCTGAACAGCCGTGAGCTTATAGCATTATGTGAATAAATGATCAAATGAAACCTTTAATAATGATAAATTGCGGAGGTTCTAAACCATATTTTTTGCAAATAACATTTCTGCTAATAATAATTAGCAGCTTATGCGTGTGTAAAGCTTATTATTCTAAGCGTTTTCATAAATGAATTTATCTCTCACATGTTCAAGAATACCTATTATTTCCATGTGTCATTAAGAATATAGCTGAGTCACATTAATCTTCCAAATTGGAGGTCAACTTTAGATTGTTTTTTTGTTAACAGATAACAATATGTTCCTGTGGGATTGGTTTACTGGAGTTCTAGGATACTTAGGTAAGTAGGCCTAAGGCCTAAATTGTTCACATAATCATTCCATTTCATAAGTTATTGCTTTCATTACATTAATTTTATTATGTATAATATTACATATATTCACATTAAAATACTTCATGTAAATCCAGAAGATTATTCTAGCCACTTTTTAATTATTTTACTTACATACAGATACATTTTATCATAATTATCCTTTTCAATATTATTTTTGGGTTATTAAAGGCATAGGACAGCAAAAGTTTAAATTTGCTTTTCTTGGAGTTGAAAAGTCAGGAAAAACAACATTAATACGACAGCTATTGGAAGAAGGTTTGATTGATCCTGTACCATGGACACGTAAGTCCATTTTTGTTGCTAATGCATGTTTTATGTGTGTGATTTTCGCAGGATTGTGGAAAAAGTCTGGGAAATTACTCTTCCTAGGGTTGGATAATGCAGGCAAAACTACCCTACTTCATATGCTCAAGGATGATCGTTTAGCTCAGCATGTACCAACGTTGCATCCAAGTAAGAAATATTCTCTCATAACTTTTCTATTATTTCAAGGAAATTTTACCAATACCTAATTCAAAAAGTATTTATGTAAGCCTATAATGAGGAACAACAGAATGCTGTAGCTTTAAAAAAAGCACAAATTACCATTGTAGAATTTAGTTACCAAATCTAAGTCCGAGGCAGACACCACATGCATGCACCAACCGGGTTTTATTTTCAAATTATTTCTAACGATTATTTGAACATACTTTTCTATGATATATAACTATATACGTTAACATGATGTTGGCTGCACCGCGATATTCCATGGAGTAAACCGCTTCGCGTTTGTTAGCGCATGTGCATGGTGTCTGCCTGGGACTTAGAAAAAATTCTCGCTGCGCTTAATGGTAAGATTATCCCAACCTTATATATACATTTATGTACACACAGTTCTTGATGAGAGAAAAGTATGGAAAATAAGGAAAAAATAATTTGAATTTCACATACATCTAATCCAAAAATTGTGAAAAAACTAATATGGCTGCTCCATTAGTTTAGAATCATTGAGAAAACAGAATTGCCGCCCCAACAGATTAATCATCCTGACCAGTCACTTTACCTCACTCGGTATTGCTAAAAAAAATATAAAACTCAGATAATAATTTTTGTAACGTAAACTAAATGTGGCTAATCTATCCAAATTGTAATCTTACTTATCCAAATGTATGAAATGTACTGATAAGTATTCACCAATATTTAAAAAAAATGGAATTGTCAGGGAAAAAAAGTGCAGTGTCATAATTTTATTTAAAAAACCCAAAAAAGCGAGAATACCATTGTAGAATTTAGTTACCAATTATATGTATATATATATATATATATATATATATATATATAGTTGATGTTTTTATTATTAATTTAACATTTCTCAATGAAAGATAATTTATATATATAGTTCTTGGTTAGAAAAAAGTATGAGAAATAGGAGAGGAATGGAATAGAAATTCGCATTAATCTAAAGTAAGAATTGTGAAAAAATCAATCTGGCTGCTCCAAAAGTTGGATTAGAATCATGGAAAAACAAAATTACCAACACAATGGGTTTGTAATTGTTTGTTTGATGCCTCACTCTGTAGGCAATAAAAATTCCAAAAAATAAAAAAAAAATTGTAACTTTAACTGTAGTTAACCAAACTCAAATTGCAATATAACTACCCAAATATACCAAAACATAAGGAAATTATTGCTTTTTTTTTTCACAATTTTTAGATAAGATTTATATGAAATTCTAAATATTACATATCCAAGTGTTTTGTGCAGACGGAAAATATGTTCTCTTCCTTACTATATTGCCACTTCCTGCCCTTTGTATTATGTTGTTCGATTGGCAGGTAGAGAGCTGACAAATACTATGTATTTTAATGACCCGTCGTTCTGCGCGGTCAGTGGCAGAATGAATAACTTGACAACCCTGTTACTTTTGGGGTTACGTCTAGGAATGAGCTGTCCCTTCCTTGCCTTCTCATTACATGTTGCCACTTGTGATTTATTGTGAGGCTGGTAACAGAGAGATGACAAATACTGTGATTTTAAATGATCCGACCGCTTGAGCATTCCGTGCTTAAATGACTAATTTGACAACCATGTTAAGATCTTTCACACATTTTTAGAGATTCTCCCCCCACGTTTAAAGTTGACAAATTTCAATACGTGATCGGATGTACAGTTTTCTCCTACATCCCTTCCACAGATTCAGTAGATCGGCGACACTAACGCTAAAACTCTTCCCCTCCGTCCATGAACAGTTAACTTGGATGTGTAATAATTTTTCTTCTATTTCTTGTACTTTCCCCTACCCAAAAAATATGTATATACAGTATACACTTCAGGTTGTAACCAAATTCTACTACTTGTGTTTTTTTTTATTGTACATAATTCCTTATGTACTAAAACATAAGGAAATGTATCATGTTATAACTCACTTACCTCTATACTACTTGGAAAATATAAGAATGTCCTACTTAAGCAGAATCCTCTTCCCCTTAGGATTTCAAAATGATACTTATAAAGACTAAGCCGGCATTTCTGAGAAATATGAACCAACATTTCTTTAAATTAGCATTTATATTTTAAACATAATTCTTAGCTATCTTTGCACAATCCATAATGTGTACATCACATCTTCTAACTCATCTTTTCACTGGTTTTTGTACTTTCTTATGATCAAAAAACTATATTCTTTAGACTACTAATCACATTCTACAACAATAATTTGTCCTTTTTTTGTTTTTTAATTATAAAAAATGGTCATTTGCAGTATAATCCCCACAGGTGTAAAGGGTCTAAAGACTATGTGGACATGAGGTTCTTTTACATCCACAGTAATATTGATAATCTTGAAATAACATATTTCCTCTAGGACCCTAAATGTAAAATTAGTTGAATGCTGATGATATCTTTGTTTAACTAATAGTTAAAAATATAGTTAATCCAAAATTAAATTATATGTTTTTTCTACTTTAATGTAGCAAATTCTAATCTTAAACTGTTGCAACTAACCTCGTGTTCATAAAGTGACAAGTTTAGAAGGCTCTTAGCCTAGCATCTGGCTGCTGGCCTCACATCCACATGTGTTAATCACATGTGGATGATCATCCAGCCAGTATGGGGTGACATATGGCAGCATTTTAGGTTCTCCTGTCATTATAGTTGGTTTTCTCAACCTGAAGCTGCATCTTATTGTAGATATCCAAGTTTCTCACGATTCTGGGTGAGCACCGGTCCCATACTAGTTGAAAGTTTATGAGAAAATGTTTTCCCCACAGGGGTTCGAATCAGTGCAAGTCCTGTAGCTCTGCATCAAGGCATGATTCTTGAAACTGCTTGGCTATGGACAGGAAACTGTTGATAATCTAAAACTTTAATCAAATAATTTTTACTATTTTATAAAGTAATTTCCCAGAATCCATCTTCCATTTCAAGTGTGAATCATTGGTCTCTGCCAAGTTATGAATCCATTTGTTCAGCTTAGAATGTCTTGTATTCTCTTTATATTTTGATACTCAAACAAAATATAAAATAACTTATTGGCATTATTGAACTATGGCTGTGCAGACATAAGTTCTCCATACATCCCTCTCCTGAGCCAGTATCCCCTTTATAATTTACTTCCCTCAAATTATGGTTAATGTTATTCTCCCATCTCATTTTTTGCCTACCTACTGGGCGCTTTCCCTTTGGTTTTCCTACAAGGAGTATCCAAGCTCCTTGGAAACTTCTTGTAGGAAAATCAGAGCACAGTAGGTAGGCCAAGAATGAGATGTGAGAATAGCATTACCATGATCCGAGGGAAGTTAATTATACAGGGAATAATTGGAAGACATTGGTTTAGGATAGGGATATATGGAGAGCTTATCTGTGCAATTATGAACCTATGGGTTCGATAGTGCTAGTGAATTGGTTAATTAGTTAATGCAAGCTAGAGGGCTAAGCATCGAAGATGCCCAAGACCGTAGGCTTTGGAGGTTTGGCACGGGAAGACGGCAGCAGCTGTAAAAACCCGAAGATAGATAGAGAGTTATATTTTGTTTGAGTAGCAAAAATATAAAGAGAATAAAACAAAAAAATAATGGAAGATGGATGATTTATCTGACACTGCCACTAATAGATTGTAGATCTATATGGAGCAAGTTTGTACTAACATCTCTATTGAATTAAACATTTAGATTGTATGTCTCTGAATATGACATTATTAACCTTTAAGAAATATTCAGTCAATTCCAAAATCAAAGCTTGAAGAAGGCATGGTTTTATGATATTCATTTTTCCAAAATAATTTTAAAAAACTGAAAATCCAGGCAAAAAATTCTAGCCACGATCTAGATTTTTCATGGAAACAGTGGGAAAAAAATAAAATAAAACCATTGTTATGATCGATGCTTTGTTTTTTTCAATTGATTATCTTCATTCATAGTATTAATAAAATATTTTAGTGTTTTAACTCATAGTATTGTATTTGTAAATGTCTTGTAAAACTAAACCATTACATTTTAATAACAATACTAAAAATAATTTTGTGGGCAGCAAGCAAAGAAATTATTGGCAAGAGAGATGGATTTTTTGGTGAAGGGCATCAAGAAAATCAAGAAAGGAGAAAATTTGGAACCAGAAAATTGGAGAAATAATTAATGTTTAAACATAATATTATAGAAGTAATAGAAGAACGAAGATAGAAATGGTATGGACATCTGAAGAGGATGGAAAATAATAAAATCCCAAGAATGATGCTGGATGAAGTGAGAAGAAACATGATTAGCAGAGACCTCAAAGAAGAAGATGATCATGATAGAAATCTGTGGCAGGGCAAAATAAATTTGGGCTGAAGGATAACTACTATAATGTAGAGAAAAGCCTTAATAAAAAAATAATAATTTTATTAGAATATCAATAATTTTTGTTTTTGTTCATTCATGTAAGTTGTAGAGAAGTTTTCACACATACTATATTTTACACTTGAAATGGACTGTCCTAGGTTCAACCAGTCCAGGACCCCTTATCTAGGGTTACAGATACTGCTGCCTTGTAGTTTGTCAAAGGCTAAGGAAGGAAACCTAAAATCCGAGAAAAAATTAACTTTAACGAAACATTAAAAATCATCGGAGAACATATTGTTTAAATAACTCACCTCATAGGATTCATGCTTCCATGATATCGCGATTTCAAACATAATCATGTTCATCGTCAGCCATAACTCCGACTGTTGAAATTCTTCGGCCGTCAACTATTCTATAGTCGCCATCTTCAGTGCTGCTATCTATGGTTGAATTTATGAACTTCGAAATCAATGTAATTTCGTTAGGGATATCAAAATTCATTGATCTATTTTTGTTTTTCTGAATGTATATTTTTTCCCAAACTGTCAATTCCAAAGGTTTCTCTACTTGTTTTAAAAGTTTAGCTTCTCTTCCAATTTTATGATGTTCTAATAAACTATGTGCAGCAATTGCAGATTTTTCAATTTCACAATTTTTAATATTTCTGAAATGTTCTTTTGTCCGAATTTCCAAATTCCTTTTTGTTTTTCCTATATAAACTTTATTGCAATCTTCACAATTTATTTGATAAATTCCAGATTTCTTACTGTCTGGAACTTTGACTTTTTTATTGGTACTTAGAAGATTACCCAGACTAAATTTATTTATTGGTGCCAAAAAAATGTTGTATTTGTCAAAAATTTTTTGAAATTTCCTATGCATTTAACGAAACAATTACACATTTTTTATTATTCCGGCTTTTACAATGAATATACATTTTTCCGGTACCCATGTTCACAGTTAACTACACATTTGTTTCAACACATTTTTCCATTCTTGTCTGTTCATCCATATATCTTCTTCTATTTCCCATTCTCTCTTTGTTCATTGATTCCCTGAATCCATGTAATATTTGGTCTACCCTTTTTCCTTCCCTGTGGTTCCCAATCCATGATTATCTTAGGTAGTCTTCCTTCTTCCATTCTTCTAATGTGTCCGTACCAATTTAATTGTTTCTTCTTTATAAAATCTAATATTGAATATTGTCCTTTTATTATATAGGAATTATCACTGTGAGGTTCAATTCAATATTAAATTAAAAGATTCTTACCTCTCCTCACATTATTCTGTTAAGTAGATCGCGATTTCAGGCCTATAGCAGGCCCATCTTCAGTACACTGTTGTTGACCGGTGTTATGTCGCTCGGAAGAACCACTTCTTCTTCCCTCTGTTGGTGGACCGATGAACCTCTTGATAAGGTCAAAATTTGCGGGAACTTCGAAGTTCATAAGTTTTCCTTTGTTTTTCTGA
The DNA here is from genome assembly GCA_030220185.1 of Diploptera punctata. Classification (NCBI taxonomy): domain Eukaryota; kingdom Metazoa; phylum Arthropoda; class Insecta; order Blattodea; family Blaberidae; genus Diploptera; species Diploptera punctata. The sequence goes on from JASPKZ010009549.1 coordinate 18,612, forward strand.
ATGTGGATCTTTTCCCAAACTGTAAGTTCCTTAGGTGTCTCTATTTGTTTAATTAGACTAACTTTTGATTCAATTCGATGTTTTTCATACCAAGCATGAGCAGCTACTGCTGACTTTTCCAATTCTCCATTTTTGACATTTCTAAGATGTTCCTTCACCCTTGTTTTCAAATTTCTTTTCGTTTTTCCTATATAAATTTTGTCACAATCTTTACATTTGATCTTATAAATTCCTGATTTATTTTCTTCTTCAATTTTTTCATTTTTGTATTCAATGGATGGTAAGTGAATTTCTTGAATTTTATTTTTTCTGTTTGTTTTATCAGTGTGCTTTTAATATAAGTTTAATATAAGATTAGCACCTAAGAATGAATACAGCCTTAATAGGATAATTAAAACCAACAAAAATGAAAAAATTGAAGAAGAAAATAAATCAGGAATTTATAAGATCAAATGTAAAGATTGTGACAAAATTTATATAGGAAAAACGAAAAGAAATTTGAAAACAAGGGTGAAGGAACATCTTAGAAATGTCAAAAATGGAGAATTGGAAAAAAGTCAACAGTAGCTGCTCATGCTTGGTACGAAAAACATCGAATTGAATCAAAAGTTAGTCTAATTAAACAAATAGAGACACCTAAGGAACTTACAGTTTGGGAAAAGATCCACATTCAGAAAAACAAAGGAAAACTTATGAACTTCGAAGTTCCCGCAAATTTTGACCTTATCAAGAGGTTCATCGGTCCACCAACAGAGGGAAGAAGAAGTGGTTCTTCCGAGCGACATAACACCGGTCAACAACAGTGTACTGAAGATGGGCCTGCTATAGGCCTGAAATCGCGATCTACTTAACAGAATAATGTGAGGAGAGGTAAGAATCTTTTAATTTAATATTGAATATTGTACCTGCATTTTTTCTTTTATAACAATTGTACAATTTGTGGGAAATAAACACAATGGTTTGGACACATGAAGAGGATGAATGAAAATAGATTGCCAGTTGGAGTTTGGATTGGATTCCAAATCGGAGGAAAAGAAGAGGGAGACCTAAGAAGGCATGGATAAAGGGAAATTAATTTTTTGAAGGACGGGGGGCGGGGGGGGGCTGGAAGGATAGAGATGAATGGAGGAAGAGAATCATAACTTAATACTGGACACAGGAAGAAGTATACATTTAAAATCTGTAAAATAAAATAAAGGATTGCAAATTGAAAATCATTCATGCATAAATTAAATATTTAAAAATATATAATAATAATGGCCATGAAGGATGATTTGGATTGGCATGCAGAATGACTAGCTGTCTGTCTACTTGAATGAATTTACTCAGAAATATTCCTATCAGTGTTTCGTTAGAAAATATATTCTGAGATGAATATGCAGTTGACATTCTAAAAACCAGACCTCTATCATGAAAGAGTAGAAATATTTGGATTTGGATGTTAACTATTGTAATTCAAAATATAATTTATGACAATTAGAAAATTAATGCAAAGGTTCTAGGAAGAAAAAAACACTATGATGAACAGAAGCCAACTAGAGGAATGCAGGAGCCTAACAAGCAGCAGTCTAGGTTTGTGAGGTCATCATTCAAACAGTGGATGTTATTTACTAATTCTGAAATGTTTTAACCCAATAGAGATTTGTTTAGTTCTTTATTATTATAAGACATTCTTTTGACTCACGATGTGTTGATTGGAAAAGATTGTCATTAATAAGAAAAAAAGTCTATCTTAAGGCAAGATAGTCTTTATCCAGATCAAAAAATGCATGAAAATTTGGTCCCAAATAGGTCACATATTATGTCCTTTTAATGATATCACACTGAAAATTTTTATGGAAGCAGAGGGGGATGAAAGTTATGGTGCTGGAAAATTCTAAATGTGAATTTTTAAGGTTAGAGCATGTAATTAATTTTCTTTTCTTTTTCTCTGAAAGTTACATTTTTCATTGCATTGGTACACTTTTCTCAAAAACCATTTAACCTAGGGTCATGAAATTTTCAGAGCATGTTAACAGGTGTATGTTTGTATGAACCATATAAGATTGTAAATAAATTTTAGAAAATATTCATATTATTTAATTTTTTACATATATAATAAATCATTAATTTATTGACACATACTAACTAGTGCCATACAACCATATTAAAGTAATACCGCATGGTTACATTTTCACATACAGTGATGATGAGCAGTTAAAATTTCATTGCCATCAGAATTACAGGATATGAGTAAAGTGTACCAATGTAAGATAATGTAACGTCAGATTTTAAAAAATCTTTAAATTTAAAAAAAATAATTCCTTCTTCATAACAAAGTGTATGTTAACCATTCTGGGCTAAATCCAAAGCAGGAAGTCCCCAGATATACCATAAAAATTTTCAGTGAGATATCATTAAAAGGACATAATATAAGACCACCTATTTGGGACCAAATTTCCATGCATTTTTTGACCTGGATAACAACTATCTTGCCTTAAGATTATTTTTTCTTCATTCATTTTTTTTAAAAAAGCTAAAAACAGGTTAGTGAGGTCATCACTTAACAGTGGAAATTGTTTTCTAATGACTAAATTCAGAAATGTTTAACCCAGTAAAGAGAGATAACTTTTGACTTCTTTAGCTCTTTATTATAAGACATTTTAGAAGCTGGTCCCATATTGTGAGAGAGTAGAAATACTTGAAATTAGATATTCATTTGTAAAAATTGTAATGTCATATTATTCTATTATTAATTAAAGCATTTTTCTGAATGAAGGTGATTAATCTTGTAATTTAGTTCAATCACCATGATTATGTGTAAATTCCTGAATTGTTATCTTCATTATAGTAAATATTAATGAGTAGATTGACATTTGCTGATAAAAATAAAGGCTAAAGGCCAGCAATTGAACTTCATGGAGCAGTGCATAGCATTTTTTTTTTTTCATTTTACTATGACAAAGACTGAGAATATGCAATATTTCATCCACATTTTCCAAATCATCTTATCTGTAAAAAAGTTTATTTTCTTTTAACTAAAGCCTACTGAATTATAGTATTAATTTATTGATATGTGTGATTATTTTTGTTAATTTATTACCTTCATTTGACAAATGCTGAATCAGAAACTATTTTCTCTCTTGATAATAATTTCCTAATGTCTGATTATACAGACATAAATTTTACTTAAATATCAAACTTCCATATGAAGTTTTGGGAGGGGGGAGCAATAGGTTCTCCATATTTAGATTCAAAAGTATTTATTTAGGAAAGTTTGTCTTTCAAATATTAAAAAATTAATGATCTTTCCCTGAAAAATGTACCTATATTCTATTTAGAGGAGGAGAAAAATTACATAAAGTAATCAATATTGTCATCACCTTCTTTGGAAATGTGAAACTTGTTCAATGCCATGATTATCCTATATTTAAGTTTTCAAATAAGGCAATGACCGTTGTTATGCTGATTTCTACCGTGTTTTTCTTTTTCTAAATAGACTATAGTGCTAGTATTCAAAGATAATACAACACCTCCAAAATAATATATACATTTAGAGATATTTAAATTAAGTGTGGCCAGATAAATTATATCTTAATAGAATTGAAACCTTAAATAAGTGAGAATGATTAAATACAGATTTTAGATCTTGTATTTTATAGTAAGAAGATAGTAAGTATAGTTATAAAGAATGTCAAAAGGGTTAATAAACTTAAGAGGTATTATTTGAGGAATAGAAGAATGTTATAAAATGATTTTAGATTGACATCCTAATGTTATAAAATTAACTAATTCTTTAATTAATGTACAATTTTTTTTTTCTTTGTAATAGCATCAGAAGAATTGTCAATAGGGAATATGAGATTCACCACATTTGACTTGGGAGGGCATCACCAAGGTAAGTTTTATCACATATTAACTCTCATTTGGTGAAAATTTTATCAAATATGTTTATTGCAGCAATAAGATCACTGCTGGGTCCAGTCTAATGATATTGAAGAAGTTTACAATTACAGAAAGATTTCACTTAGCTGAAAGCTTGCCATAAATCTGTGCATGAATTCAATGAAACGGTAAACACCAGCATAGATGATTTTTAGATAGCATTATAATAATATTCAAGAAAAGTATATCATTACCACAAGATATTCTTTATTGGTGCATAGGTCCACTATCATTTTTCTCAAGCACAGATGTAACCTGCACACAAAAATCTAAAATGTTAAGGTACAATAAACTAGGTGATTTTATTCCATGTGTAAGAGTATTATTTTTTAAGTTGATAATAGATTCAGGAACTTTATTTAAGGTGTAAAATAAGATGAAGTTCCTATGTCTATTATCAATATCTAAAAACAAAAAAATTGACTTTTTTTTACACATGGAATGAAGTCTGCAATGTTAATAGTTCATGTTTATAAACTAATTATTAATGCATAGTGTAATTATCATTTATCAGACACCTACTATGTTTTTATAATTGTAGTTTATGTTATACTAATGTTGTAAACGTGTTATTGCCAAATGATTTCTCTTTGACCTTCAGTTATAAAAACAATTAAAGTATAAACAGAACAGTTATTAATGAACTATCCAATGTTGTCACAATTTTTTATGTTATATTTCTACAGAATTGATTTGCTTGTTAAAGAATAAATTGAATTATCTCTTCTATATAACACTATTCTAATAGCATATCCTATTGTTAGAAAACTTGTCCACATTTTAGAATTTAAGACCTCATTTAATTTCAGAAAAAACTATTAAGTTAGCAAAGTATTTTCCCTATAATAGGAAAATGTTGAAAGGAAAATAAATAAATAAATGTGTGTGTGTGTATATATACATCTTCTTAATAAAGAAGCCGCCATTTGCAAAGATAGAAGCAAAGGCTTCGTAACATTTGGTGCGTGGGATTTACAATGTATATAGAGAAAGATTTGCATTTAGATTAGTACTTGCTCTGGTAGCTGAGTCGGTAGAGCACTTGGTCTAGAAAACCAAAGGTTATGGGTTCAAGCCCCGGTCTGAGCATATAATTTTTTTTTTTTTTCAAATATGATCTCTCCAAATCATGTTTAATGTTATTCTCTCATCTCAGTGTTGTTCTATCCACTGGGTCCTTTTCCTCTGGTTTTTCCTACTAGAGTTTTCTGGCCCCCTTAACATTCCCCATTCATTTTCCATAAAGATCATGTAGCTCTGTTCTCAGCAAAATTTTTTGACCCTTCCATCCCCCAATTTGAATTGTTATGTTATACTGGTGTCGGCCTTAGTTTATGTTGTAATGTAAACAGAAGCACATGGTTAAGTGTGATTTCATTGGCCACATGAACCTAATGACATTGTTGTCCAGCGACGTAGATGAAAACATAGTTCCCTGATCAATCTACATTTTATATAACTACTATGTATGAACAAAATTATCACAAAAATAATAATAAAGTAATAAAATACAATATAACACATGAAAAAATGACAATGATGAACAGTAAATATAAATTTATATAAATTTGAATATAACACCATTTTGTGCATATCAGTTGACGAAGAGGGATATTCAGTTATTTCAACATGGCCACTCATGTTGAATACATTAAACATCAGGATGGTTCGTAAAATAGTACCATCGCTCCACCAATCACAGATGCCTGCAGAAGGATATCTTTTGTGACTTTGTTTACAGTACAACATAAAGGTAGAATATTTTTATCACTCACCTCATATTGTTATATTGTGATAAAAATATTCTACCTTAATGAATATACCTCATAGTGAGAATTCCTAAAATAAGTACAACATAAACTAAGGTCGAATGCGGTATAGTGACCTAAGGTGTTAAAGAGCACTGTTAAATAAAACTACTAATCCCAGAGCTTCTGCTCTGTTTGTATATCTCCCACCACTAGGGTTGTACCTAAGAATTCCATCTTTAGCCAGATTATATGTTGAGTTTCATTAGTTTTTGTCGGTAATACACATTTAGATTGGAGGACTAGGTAGCTCAGATGGAAGAGCATTGACATAGAGTGTCAAAGGTCCTGGGTTCAAACCCCAGTCTAGGCGTGTATTTTTCTTTTCAAATATACATTTGTCCCATCATTCAGATGTTGTAAAAACGAATAATAGTAACCTTGATAGAAGCACTCCTGGCTTTATAAGTAATGTTTAAAATTCCCAATAACAAATCTTCTTAAGAAAGAAGCTGCAATTTGCAAAAATCGTAGTAATGGCTCGTAGCATTTGGGGTTCTAAACTTAACTATGTATAAGAGAAAAATACGCATTTAATTGGAGACCTTAGGTAGCTCAGATGGAAGAGCATTGATATAGAGAGTCAATTGTCCTGGGTTCAAACCCTGGTCTAGGCATTATATTTTTCTTTTTAAAATATCAATACCTTACTTCTCTTTTTAATGTTGTAAGAGTAAGACATCCTGATTTTATTGGTTAGCAGCTCGTCGAGTATGGAAGGATTATTTTCCTGCTGTGGATGCCATTGTTTTTCTTGTGGATGCTAGCGATAAAGGTCGATTTGGAGAAAGTAAAAAAGAATTAGATTCTCTGTTGACTGATGAACAATTAGCCAACTGTCCAGTACTTATCTTGGGCAATAAGATTGATCGTCCAGAAGCTGCCTCAGAAGATGAACTGAGAACTGTCTTTGCTTTGTATAACCAGACTACAGGGAAGGTAAAACTAGCAATGTTTTCACTTCTGTTATTAATCTTAAGTAGATTTTAGGTTTTGCCTGGTGTTGCTCTGTCCAAATGAATTTTTTTTCTTCAGTGCTACTGTGGCTTTCTTCAGAACTGTACACTTCATGTTCCATGTAAGAACATTAAGGGTCGTATCTGTGAATGCATTGGACCGTAAAAGCCATTCTCTGCTGAGAAAGTTGCATCCAAATACGTTTTTGCATACTCAAAAATCTGTTCATGCGATAATAATTGTCAAAATTCCTAAGCTACCTGGCGAGGTGACTTTGCAGAGAACGAATCGTGAGAATCCCGATGGGACCCAGTGGTAACTGATGTAGTTTGAAACCTTGCTGCGTACCTTGCTGCTTTATCCAAGATGTCGGACCTTAAAGACTTTGATCATGTTTTCGGTATATGCGGAGAAGAGGAATTTGATAGAGTCTACCAAAGAATTCAACTGGAAAAACAGTAGAATCTGCGTAATATTGCACGATGCAGACGTTGTCGTATACGGTATTATTTGTGGGGCACAAGCATAAATGCGTGCGTTCCTCTAGCAGACGAAAATAATGGAAGTGGTTTTATCACGGAGAATTCTGGGTAATTTCTTGCCAATATTACGAAAATGATGACTTTCATGCATGACCAGTTAGTGGGTAGCTAATTCGATCTTTGCACTTGCTCATGGAAAGTCAGCTCACCAGTGATTGGAAGTAATTTGAGTAGAGACTAATGTATTTGCATGCTGCCCTAAATGTACAGTGTATAGTTAGTGGTCATTGTGATAAGTGAAACAAAAGACTAATAATGCATGAAGAAATAGGACTCAAATTGAGGGAAAGTACGTAACGAGCTCTGAAGAAAGCGCCAGTAACAGTTTTTTTTTTTACTTTTTCTCTTGCCTATACTAGGCCAACACCTAAACATACAAACACCTCAACTGTCCACCATACTAGCTCAGGTGGTACCAAGTTGGAAATTTTAATAGTAACATTTTTAATTTTGTGGCTAGGTGGAATGGTGGTTGGCTAGGTGGAATGGTGGTGCATAATTTTAAATCACTAGATTGTGCACTTAATGCATGGTTTAAATTCCAGATTGCTCCTTAGTACATGTATTGACCGCGGTGGTCTAGTGGAGTATGTTCCTTGCCTCTAGTCCCGAAGTTTGCAAGTTCAAATCTGGCTGTAGTCTATGAATTTTTTTGAGGGTGGAAAAATCCAAGGGACAAGTCCTCCAGGAGGGACTTTAAGCCATGGGTCCCGAGTCTGCAGATTTCAGGCTCATAATAGAACCATAAGCCTGAATAAAAATGCCTCTGTGCAAAATTTACCAAACTTCCAATCCTAGTAATACCTTGGTTTTCTAGATGTCACTACGCGGTGGAACGGCGACCCCAGGCCACTCAATAACATATATATATGAAAACAAGTATAATTAATGTAAATCAATGGTAAAGAGAAAAATTCTTGCCTGAACCGGGAATCGAACCCCGAACCTTTAGCTTTCCGTGCTAATACTCAGACCACTGAGCTAATCCAGGCTTCATTCCCATCCAAGCAAGAATCCTTCCTTTACCTTTACTCTACTGGCCCCACATTCAATTGCAATGAATCATCATTCACAAATACACAATGAATGGCTTCTACCTGAAGAAGACATGAAGGGACTCCACACAGCTATAGCATAGCTTTAGCTTCCCAATATTAATTTAAGTATAATTAAATTTGATTGGTTGAATTTCTCCCCTGTAAGAGGGAGTCTCACTGAGCCTAAGTCTCACTGAGAGACAAAGGGCATACTACTACTATTATAGCCTCACTATGAGATTGTCCAGCGGCTCGCTTTGTTTCCCCGCAGCTGTTATATATAATTAAATACAAAGATGCTGACTACTGCCACTATAATAATTCCACATTGTCGCATGGCACCCACTTTTATATAAACAGACAACCATCATAGTGAGTCAATAGTACTACTACTATTACTACTGCTGCTCCTACTCCTCAGTACATAGGTTGAGAAGACATTTGGTACTATTGATATGATTGTTGGATTGAGGACATAAGCTGGCAGTCCCCTTGTAACTTTTCAATAGGAGTAGGCTATTTTTATATATTAAATTTGGGAATTTTTAACATTATGAGGTTCAATTAATAATAATTAAGTGAATCGTGATTTTTTCTTACCTCATACATCTATGTTTCTTTAAACACAGCACTGCAGTATCGGCGACACTGTCAGTATGTGTGTCTTTTCTGTAAATGTTAAATTCAATTTTTTGCTGTTGTTCATTTCTTATTAAGTATAAGTCTAAAAAAGGAATCTTGTTATTTTGTTCCATTTCAATAGTGAATTTCACTGACTCATCCTGAAGATTAAGCAATTTCAAAGCATTGAAAATTCAATTAAACTGGTTGAAAAATTGAATAACATCACATTGGCTCAGAATGATAGACTTGTTTCTTTTGATGTGATCTCTTTGTTTCCTAGCATTCCTGTTAACAAATTGCTCGCATTTTTGAGAAAATGGTTATATTCACAAAAATTAAAGGCAGAAATCATAGAAGAGTATCTAATACTAACTAAAATTTGTATCGATAATAACTTTTTCACATTCAATGGAAAATTTTATAGACAAATTTCAGGATTGGCAATGGGAAATCCACTTTCTCCATTTTTAGCCAATTTATTTATGGGGTATCTTGAATCACATATCACCAATGCTTGTCCTTTGATTTTCAAGTGTTGGTATAGATATGTAGATGATATTATCGCTGTAATTGATAAAAAATACATTCAAGATGCATTGAAATTGCTTAATCTTCAGGATGAGTCAGTGAAATTCACTATTGAAATGGAACAAAATAACAAGATTCCTTTTTTAGACTTATACTTAATAAGAAATGAACAACAGCAAAAAATTGAATTAACATTTACAGAAAAGACACACATACTGACAACTACATAAAATCTTCAGGTTTTAATCATTTGACACACAAACATGCAATTTTCAATAGTCTATTACATAGATTGTTAAATATTCCACTTAATGTAGAAGATTTTGACAAGGAATATAATCATATTGTTCATGTTGCTAAAATAAAATGGTTTCGATGAAGACATTATAAAGAATAAATTAAAGAAATTCAAATAACAAAAAAGGTTACAGGAATACACCACCTTACATCATGGTCCCAAGAAAGATGTAAAATTCAAGAAATTCACTTACCATCCTGAAGTTCATAATAAGTTTCAAAAAATTTTCAGAAATTTTAATATAACATTAGCTCCAATTAACAAATTCAGCCTGGGTAATCTGCTGTTAACTAATAATAAATGTAATATTCCAGACAACAAAAAATCTGGGATTTATCAAATTGATTGCAAAGGTTGCAACAAGATATATATAGGAAAAACAAAAAGGAACTTGGAAACTCGTAAAAAAGAGCACTTCAGAAACATAAAGAATGGAGAAATTGAAAAATCAGCTATAGCAGCACATAGTTTATTAGAGCATCATAGGATTTAAAAAGAAGCAAAACTTTTAAAACATCTATCTAAACCTTTGGATTTAACAGTTTGGGAAAAAATATATATTCAAAAAAACCATACTAGAACTATGAACTTTGAGATTCCGGAAGAACCAAGCTTGATTACAAAGTTCTTCAAAAATACAACAGATAGCAGTTTAGGAAATGATTCATTCAAAATAACACCAGATGGCAGTTTGAAGAGGAATTCCTTCAAAAGAACACCAGATGGCAGTCTGGATAATTACCGGCAAAAAGGAGAAAAAATTGACAGTCGTGAAAACAGCTGACGATGACGACAAAGTGTCGCCGATACTGCAGTGCTGTGTTTAAAGAAACATAGATGTATGAGGTAAGAAAAAATCACGATTCACTTAATTATTAGGAGTAGGCTATGTGCCAGCATCAGGAGATTCACCTTCTCCCATCTCTTACAATACATGAACATTAAACATACACTCATCCTACATTTTTACATGCTTTATATTAGCTTGACCTGTATCTATCTGTGTAACGGAATCTTTCAACATGATTTTCACCCACTTAAAACATTGGATCGACTTGAAACTTTGTACACTTGTAAAGGACCAATGACAATACAATAATTTCATAAATAATATGTAATAGGTTGCAGACTTATCGACTTTTTAGTCCGTCATTGTAAGAAATTAATATTATATCCTCTGTTGCACAGTTGGTAAGAGTGGTGGACTGTAGTGGTATATAATTTCAGTAATCCATAGGTCGCTGGTTCAAATCCAGCCCGGAGGATTTTTTTAGAAGAGTATTACTTTTAGCTCATACTACAATAGTATCGAATTTAAAGATATTTATATTTTTAGAAAACTAAAAAATAAACAATAGTTTAAAAAACTAAAATAACACACTTTATTAGAAAACTGAACTAAAAAATGAAAAATAAATTTAATTTCCAACACACTTGGGATAAAATTAAAGTGGTCAACAAAAGAATCATCTCCAACACATCTAGAATAAAACTAGAGTTATCTACAAAAAAAAAATTTACCATCAAAAGCGTGTGATGCTCTATTTCAATTAATATATTTGATAATAGAGATATTAACGCGGGAATTGGATAAATCGCCCTTGGATATAGTCGCTTTACAGGAAGTTAGGTGGCCAGGAGAAGGTAGTCAAGAATCAGGAGCTTTGCATTTATACTATGGGGTGCAGAAAGACCTGCATTGGGAACGGGGTTTTTAGTCAGAAGGAGGATCCTTCCGCTATCCGAGATATTAAGTTTGTTAGTGATAGGATATCATACATAATTCTAAAGGGTAAACGACATGATTTTATAATTGTAAATGTACATGCCCCCACAGAAGATAAAGATGACAAGATCAAGGATGAGTTCTATGAAGAATTAGAATGCTTATTTGATAGCCTTTCACGATATCATATGAAAATTGTCTTAGGAGATTTTAATGCAAAAGTGGGGCAGGAAGATATATTCAAACCAACAATAGGCAATTCAGTCTTCATGAAGATAGTAACGACAACGGGGTTAGATTAGTCACATTTGCCACATCAAAGAATCTCATTGTTAAGAGCACAACATTTCAGCATAAGGATATTCATAAATACACCTGGACGTCCCCAGATGGAGAAACTCGGAACCAGATAGATCATGTATTAGTGGATAAACGCTGGCACAGTAGCATCATTGATGTTAGATCAGTTAGAGGGACAGACTGCAATTCAGATCATCATCTGGTCAGGGTGAAAATCAGACAACGGCTATCGCTTATGAGAGGAACAAACGCTAAAGATGATTCAGTAAAATATGAATTAAAAAACTTGAAAAATGATGAAATGCGGCAAGAATACCAAATCAAATTGCTAATAGATTTGAAGTACTGGAATCTTCAGATGACAATGTGGCAAACGAAGAAGAAACTGATATAAATAAAGAATGGGAGGCTATAAGAGATACTATTAAATTGTCAGCATCAGAAAGCATTGGTTTTTTAAAAAAGAGGCAAAACAAGAAATGGTTTGATGAGGAATGTGCCGACATTGTAAAGAAAAGAAAGCTAGCAAAAATGAAATGGTTACACGAGCCAAATGAGGTAAATTTAGAGCAATTGGGTAGTGTTAGACGGGAAACCACCAAGTTACTAAAGAGTAAAAAGAGGGAATATTTGAGAGAGAAGATTAATGATCTTGAAATGAATGCAAAAATAGGAACATTAGAGAATTATATCAGGGAATTAGTATAGAGAAGAAAGGGTTCAGGCTAGAACAAACATAATTCGGAATGAAAATGGGGATATGATTGCAGATTCCAAGAGTATATTAAATAGATGGAAAAGTTATTTTAATCAGCTATTAAATGTACATACAGAACAGGACATTGAGGAGGATAAGTTACAGACAGCAGAAATGCTAGTCGCAGAGCCAAGTGCATTAGAGGTTGAAATGTCGATTGAAAAATTGAAGATGTATAAAGCATCAGGTTCAGATGAGATCCCAGCAGAACTGATAAAATCAGGGGGAGAAAAATTGATGGACAAGATACGCTGGTTGCTTAGTATGATTTGGGAAAAAGAAGCTCTTCCAGATGAATGGAAGGAATCAATTATCGTACCAATTTATAAGAAAGGAGATAAACTGATTGCAACAACTATAGGGGCATCTCATTACTTTCAACTTCGTACAAAATTCTAACAAATATATTAGTAAGCAGACTTGCTCCCTATATTGATGACATTCTAGGAGATCATCATGTGCATTTAGAAGAAACAGGTCTACAACAGATCAGATTTTCAGTATAAGACAGATTTTAGAAAAGAAATGGGAATATAATGGTACTGTACATCAACTATATGTAGACTTCAAAAAAGCATATGATTCAATTAAGAGGGAGAAGTTATATAGTATCCTGCTGGAGTTCGGAATTCCCAAAAAGTTAGTTAGACTTATACGAATGTGTCTAAATGGCTCAACGAGTAGGGTGCGTGTAGGCAAACAGTTTTCAGACACTTTTGAAATCCAGAATGGGTTGAAGCAAGGAGATGCACTATCTCCTCTACTATTTAATTTTGTACTAGAGCATGCCATTAAATCTTTAGAGAATAAGGAAGGCTTACAACTGAATGGTATTAATAAGCTGTTAGTTTATGCTGATGATGTGGTACTACTGGCCGATAGCGAGGAGATACTAAAGGCCAACACGCACACACTATTGAGTAACACTAAGAAATTAGGACTGGAAGTAAATATCAGTAAAACTAAATATATGGTCACACGTAGAAATACATTATATAATGGAAATGGACAGCTAATGACAAATGAGGGAAATTTTGAGGAATTGGCTAAATTCAAATACCTAGGAACAATATCACAAATAGGAATGAGATTGCACAAAGAAATTAAACATAGGCTCAATTCTGGAAATGCATGCTATTATGCATTGCAGAGACTTTTGATGTCCCAACTCCTTTCAAAAAACGTTAAGCTGAAAATATATAAAACTATTATTCTACCAGTTATATTATATGGGTGCGAAACATGGACTCTTACTTTAAGGGAGGAAAGGAGATTACGAGTATTTGAGAATAAAGTTCTTAGGAAAATTTTTGGACCAAAGAGAGATGAACAGACAGTGAATGGAGAAGACTACATAACAATGAACTACATGGTCTTTATAGGAAGCCAGATATAATAAGAACAGTTAAGTCCCGTAGACTGCGATGGGCAGGACATGTTGCACGTATGGGGAATGAAAGACGTGCATGGAAACTTCTTGTAGGAAAGCCAGAAGGAAAACGCCCAGTTGGTAGACCAAGAATGAGGTGGGAGAACAACATTAACTATGATTTGAGGGAAGTAGACTATACAGGAAATGATTGGAAAGCATTAGCTCAGGATAGGGATGTATGGAGAGCTTATGTCCGCACGGCCATGAACCTACGGGTTCGATAGTGCCAGTGAGTAAGTAAGTATATTTGATAATAAACAGATATTGGTAAAAGTAAAGTCTCTAAGAATAAAATGTAAAAACCATAAAAAGCACCCCACACTTTTGATGGTAAAATTATTTTTTTTTGTAGATAACTCTAGTTTTATTCTAGATGTGTTGGAGATGATTTTTTTGTTGACCACTTTAATTTCATCCCAAGGGTGTTGGAAATTAAAATTATTTTTCATTTTTTAATTCGGTTTTCTAATAATGCGTGTTGTTTTAGTTTTTTTTAACTATTATTTATTCTCTGTACATATCACATACTAATAATGCGTGTTGTTTTAGTTTTTTTTAAACTATTATTTATTCTCTGTACATATCACATATGTAATATGCTGATAAAGTGGTGCTTAAATTAAAAATAGACCATATTATTAATGGATAAATATCCTCCTAGGGAGGAACCTGAAACACAAAATGTACAGCAGGTGGCATTGGAACACACAGAATTAACATATACTCATTAATATAATCGGCTGCGGTGGTCTAGTGCTTATGTTCCTTACAGTCACAGTTTCAAACCCGGCTGAGGTTGTTGGTATTTTTAGGATGGAAAAATTCAAGGGACAAGTCCTCCAGGAGGGACTTTAAGCTGTAGGTCCTGATTCTAAAGATTTTCAGGCCTAAAAGAATCACAAAGCTGAATAAAAAGAGCCTCTGTGCAAAATTTAACCAAGCTTCCATCCAAGTAATTCCTTAATTGCCTACTGAATGTCTCAATTGACATCCATAGGTAAATAAGCGTAACTAAATTAGCTTGGTTAATAAACTCCCGCTAGGGAGGACCCATGTGGGACATATGGGATATATACATGCAATGTATATTATTCATTATCTTTTACGGTCTCACTTACCAAAACATGGAATTCCCTTCCGCCCTATGTCAGAGACTGTCAAACTATAACATCCTTCAAAAACAAACTAAAGAATTATTTAATAACAAACTAACTTATACACCTTACTGATAATATTCTTTTAACAATTAATAAATTTAATTATTTATGAAAATAATATTAAGAATAACAAATATTTTCATTTGTTTTGTTTTAAATATTGTATAATCGTAAAATTAGTTTTCTATATCTCATTATTTTCCTTTGTTTGTTATATACACTAGACAGGGACAATTTAATATGTCTTGCTTGTATACATTTTATTATTAGTTTTAGTCTTAATTTTAACTAACATTAACTGGTTGTATCGTAGATCGTAATATATTGGATATTATCTTTTTGATCAAATTTTTACTTAGTATTTAATATTAGAGTTAATTGAGATTGTTAAATTCTGATGTAATATATGTTTGTCCTGGTGAGTGGAAGAGAAGGCCACATGGCCTTAACTCCACCAGGCTAAATAAATCTAAATTAACATAAGTAATCTTTCTATTTCGCTAAAAAAAATATACTTTCTGTATTTTTAGGGCAAAGTTCCACGAACTGAGCTTCCTGGGCGTCCGTTGGAACTTTTCATGTGCTCAGTGCTGAAACGTCAAGGTTATGGAGAAGGTTTCCGATGGCTAGCTCAGTACATCGATTGATGTGTCTAAGTTTCATGAACTCAAAGTGAAATTTATCATCTTTGCTGTAATAACTAATTGTGATGAAAGAAGTGGACTGCTTCATCGGCTATTTGAAATTTTCAACAACTGCTGTTGGGATATTTTAATTTAATTCCCCCCTCCCCCTTCCTTGAAAATGTCAAAAGAAAGTGAGTTCTAGTTATATCTCAGCAGTTATGTTGTATATCAGTTTGCAATGTGCAGCTGTATGAATAAACAATTCGTTAAAGATGTTTTATTAGATTTCAGTAATTTTTTCAATTATGTGCATAATGTGTGATAGTTCAACTTTACGTACTTGTAAAAAAAGTAATTGGCCTGTAAATTAGTAATTTTCTTACAAGTCTGTAAAGTAGCACATTTCAAACTGTATGATTAATGGTGACTTAAAATTGTAGTCATTTCTAACATGAAAAATTTATATTCAAAATTTAATAACAAGTGTGTTAAATTGTGCGAATGGGAAGAGAGTTTAATGACTAAAGTCTAGGTACATTGAAAACATTGCTAAATTGTTTCTTATTCCATGTATGAGACAACTCGCTTAAAGTTATTATTTTCTGTGGGGTTGTAGCTGTTGAAACGGGTTGTTTTGTACGTAAAATAGTCACTCCTAGCATTATATAATGACATGCTCCCATAGTTTGTGGAGATTTTCATTCATCGTAATTCAATACTTCAATAAAAAAATTAATAGGTTTGAGAAAGTTCTAAAGCACATTAGTAAAAGCTGACTTTTTAAATGTGCAAAGAAGCATCGAAGAAGATATACTCTCTCATGTACAGTCTGTTAAAATTCAATAAAAATTATCTTCAAAATCAAATGTTGTATTCCTTAATTAAAGTTATTGAGCAGTTTATTTCTCAATATGTTATTGTAAAGGAAACTACTCAATTAAAAATGGTGCATTTATTAACTAAATTAACAACGTATAAGAGAAAAAATTTGCATTTAGATTGGAGACCTAGGTAGCTCAGTTGGTAGAGTATTGGCATAGAAAGCCAGAGGTTCAAACCCCAGTCTAGGCATATGTTTTTCTCTTCAAATAAAATAAAACTTGCTGAATATTTCTATAAATAAAAAATAAACTCATTTTTTTTTATTTAAATTTAAAGAATATTCTTTATCTCGCATTTCTTCTATAGATACATGATTAAATATGAGTTTTTCAAAGAAAAGTTTTAAAATGCATTTTGGTTCCATCTTTGACTGTATACCTTCATACTAAAACAACTGAAAATACAGGTGTTCCATTCAAACCTCCCTGATTTCAATTAATTATAAAACAAAAATAAGGTAAATCCGGAGTCATTACCTCGCAACTTTTTGTGTTCTATTTCAACTAGTTTAGATATATCATGTATACCTTATTTATTAAGAAGAACTTTTTTTTTTGTTACTTCCTAACGTAATTCATTAATAAAACTAACATTTTGAAAGATAGAGCAATGAAATTGCAGAAAATTCAAGATTTTATGCACACTAATACACTTTTTTTTAATATAATAAATTTGGGAATTTTTAACATTATGAGGTTTTATTAATAAGAATTAAATGAATCATGAAATCTTCTTACCTCATACTTCTATGTTTTTTTAAACACAGCACTGCAGTATCAGTGACCATTGTCACCATCCTCAGTCGTGAAAACAGCTGAGAATGGTGACAATGGTCACTGATGCTGTAGTGCTGTGTTTAAAAAAACATAGTAGTATGAGGTAAGAAGAATTCACAATTCATTTAATTCTTACTAATACACTTATTTATTTTAGAAAGTAGTATTTTTAGGTTCTTTTTATCGTTTTTTTTTTTTTTTTTTGTCTAGAGATATCTTACCTCAATTTAATGTTGATTTGTTCTTGAACATGTTTCAATATATTCTTCTATATCATCGTCAGCTTTACTAGACTGATGAGTTTTATGTTGTGAACCCTGGATGTTGATATCAGCTCCCTCTTCCAGCTGGCCTAAGAACCTCCAAACTATGTCACGTTCAGCAGAAATGAAATACTAATACACTTCTACATGTGCTCCAGTGGTAGCACGAACAATATCCAACTTCTCTAGTCAACTTCTTGAGGGTTCTCACTAACATTTCACCTGTTACTGTGGCAATCATATCACGGATTCTGACACAGTCCATGTAACCCAGAGGAAAAAAATCCAACAGAGTTAGATCCAGTGAATGTGGTGGCTGTCATGTTGAAAGATGATATTAGATTGTAGAGCAACTACATGTGGGTATACAAACTATTCCAACATGTCCAAGTACATGTGGCCTATGACTATAGGTTCATGGAGAGAGAGAAAAAAGAAACGGACTGATGATCCTGTCCTTCACTAAGACTTGCATGGGCATGTTCTATATACACATAGATTTTCTGATCCCCATATCCGTACATTATGCCGATTGACTCCCCGACACATGAAATATTGTTTTGTCTGGGGAAAAAAGGCAAGTTGTCAAGAAAGTGAGGATTCATGTTAATATGGTTGAGAATTTCCATGGCAAATTCCTTATGATGTCATTTGGTTTCAGATATTGCACAATCTGTACTCTATATGGATACAACTGAAGTTGCTTATGCAGAACTTATTGCAACAGTTGTCAGAGGCAAATCGAATTGCATTAATGCTTGGAGAATGGATTTATTCAAGTTTATTTAACTTTCACAGGGAAAGAACACTATGAGGTTTAATTTTATAATTAAATTAATGTTTTTATTACCTCACCTCATATCCTTTTTCTTCTATACTGCAGTTTCGGAGCTTATCTCCATCGTCAGTAGCCTCTGGTCGACTGGTGTTATGTCGTTTCTTGGCGGTTTCCTTCTTACTTCTATCGGTGGACCGATGAACCTCTGGATCAGGTCAAAATTTGCGGGAGTTTCAAAATTCATGAGTTTGTCTTTTTTGTTTTTTTTATATGGATTTTTCCCAGACTGTGAGTTCCTTTAGTTTATCTGTTTGTTTGATTAGGCTAGCTTCTGTATCAATTAAATGTTTTTCAGACCAAGCATGGGCTGCTACTGCTAACTTGTCCACTTCACCCTTTTTTACATTTCTAAGGTGTTCCTTCAATCTAGTTTTTAAATTTCTTTTTGTTTTTCCTATATAGATTTTGTCGCAATCTTGACATTTGATCTGATGAAAAAATTGGAGAAGAATATAAATCAGGAATATATCAGATCAAATGTCAAGATTGCGACAAAATCTATATAGGAAAAACAAAAAGAAATTTAAAAACTAGATTGAAGGAACACCTTAGAAAAAGTAAAAAAGGGTGAAGTGGACAAGTCAGCAGTAGCAGCCCATGCTTGGTCTGAAAAACATTTAATTGATACAGAAGCTAGCCTAATCAAACAAACAGATAAACTAAAGGAACTCACAGTCTGGGAAAAAATCCATATCCAAAAAAACAAAAAAGACAAACTCATGAATTTTGAAACTCCCGCAAATTTTGACCTGATCCAGAGGTTCATCGGTCCACCGATAGAAGTAAGAAGGAAACCGCCAAGAAACGACATAACACCGGTCGACCAGAGGCTACTGATGATGGAGATAAGCTCCGAAACTGCAGTATAGAAGAAAAAGGATGTGAGGTAATAAAAACATTAATTTAATTATATATTATTAAAGTTTCTCTGAAATCTCAATAGAATCTCTTCCACCTTTCCTTTTGTCACAGCTCTGTACTCCACCAGATTGCTTTAAGACATTACCAGTCATAAGCAACTTATTGAACTAGAGCCTAATTAATTTTGCATCAGATTCAACTCCTCCTTGTATCATTACATTAGAATTGTGAATTTCGTCTCTGCAACGTAGTGACACAACTATCAACTTCATCATCATTCTGCTAGGTTATAGTCCTCGAAGGACTGTTATGATCTACTGAAGTTTTCCTTCCACTTCTTCATGGATCATCCCAATGATCTCCTCCCATGTGAGATACAGATTCTTCGTCAGAGCATTCTATTAACATGTTTCCAATTTTCTTGACAGTTACGGATATGGTCAAGGACCAGGTCTATGTTGAGTTCCTGAAGGATATCGGAATTCCTTAATTATCAACTTCAAACAAATGAAATACAAATTCTTTGAGCTTCTCTTTCTTTAAGTACCATCTAATTTAATAAATTTGCATACCTTATTAGCAATGATTAATTGAAATCAGGGAGATTCGAATGGAACACTGTGTATTCATTCACAAGATGAATTCTCTCATCTGAACAAGTTTCCGAGACAATAGCTCCCATTATCAAGTAAACATGCTGAGAAAAATCATCCTATGAAGGGAAATGAATTTCAGTAATTATCACCTTATAGTGTCAGTTCCTATTACTGAGTACATATTGTTTATTTTTTATTATTTCACTCACCTCATACTTCATAATTCATAGCAGACCCTGGGTTTCTTCACATCTTTTGTGACACAGCATTGAGAATGTCACAAAAGATGTGAAGAAACCCAGGGTCTGCTATGAATTATGAAGTATGAGGTGAGTGAAATAATAAAAAAAAAACAATATTAAAAAACCTCATAGTGTTATTTCCTATCTACATAACTTAACTGAGTACATAGTTTATCAGTCCATCTCTGGTCCCTAGATATCTATTACTAACTACATGTGTTATTTCACATAATCACAACTGTAATATAAGTCTTACATTATTAAAATAAATAAGTATGAAAAATGTGATAGATCTGATTTGTAATGATTTTTGTGAATTAAATATCTACAAATTAAATTATAAAATAAAAGATTATGAAGAAAAATGGAAAGAATACCTGTATTGAATTTTTAATGAAGGATTCCAGCAGTAATACAACAGTATCAATTCGAAGGCAAAGAGATGTAGGGCATCCTAGGAAGAGATGGAATTTGAGTTTTATGTGAAGATGGAGCAGGTTTCAAAGCCTAACAATGAAGTGAAAGTGATTTTATATATAATAAATTACATATATATCACCTTCATTTCATGGTGAGAGCTTGACGCCTATTCTATCTTCACATCAAACTTAATTTCCACCTCTTTCTAGGATTCCCTACATCTCTTTTGCCTTTATACACACACATACACAAATATACCTAACTGCAATAAATGGTTTTTGAGGAAAATGATAATTTGTGAAATTCTAGCCACTATTTGCAAAAATAATGATCATTCGGTGTCAAAAACACATACAAAATGATTTGCAATTGCCACATTTAAGTATAAAATTAATTTAATGATCGAGTTGGAGAAAATGTTCTAACATCTCACCTCATAAAGTTGCGTGTCTTCACGATACCAGTTTCAAAAGTATTATTTTACTTCCATCTTCAGTCAAACTCCAACTGTCAACATTTTTTCTGGTGTTAACAGCGAAATTTTGACAGTTGGAGTTTGACTGAAGATGGAAGTAACCAGTATCGTGAAGACACGCAACTTTATGAGGTGAGATGTTAAAGCATTTTCTCCAACTCATTCATTAATGTAAATACCTCAGAGTGTTACCTCCCATAAGAATTAAATGAATCGTGATTTCTTCTTACCTCATACTTCTATGTTTTTTAAACACAGCACTGCAGTATCAGTGACCATTGTCAGCATCCTCAGCTGTTTTCACGACTGAGTAGTGACAATGGTCGCTGCTACTGCAGTGCTGTGTTTAAAAAAACATAGAAGTGTGAGGTAAGAAAAAATCACGATTCATTTAATTCTTATGAATTAAACCTCATATTGTTAAAAATTCCCAAATTTGTTATATAAATGTTACCTCCCACTTTGATTTTGATTAAAAAATAAAATGAGTTTATGTATATATTTTTTTTATATTGTCACTAGATAATTATTAAACAAACCAAGAAAGCAGATAATGGGAATAATTTTGATGGCAGTTCTAGAGATCAAAACTAGTCTGAATGGAATCTTAATTTGACAGTCATACACCTTTATATATAATAATGACCTATCAGCTGACTGCTTGTCTCATGCACACATGTCAATCACAGATATGGATTGTCATTCAGACATTATAGGTCTGGTCAGCATATAGGGACCTATTTGTCGTAGCTACTGAAATGAGCTGGGAGATCATCAGTCTCATACACTGGCCAAATTTCCATGAGAAAATTTATTTCCTCCATGGAGACTCAAATCAGCACATGTCCCAGAGCTCAGCTCCAAGGCAGGATACCTTAGACTGTTCAGCTACAGTGTGAGGGGGGGAAAAAAAAAGTTGAGTCAAAGAGTTGATTTTGTTCATCCATGTATAAAAATTAAATACTTGAAGAAAAAAAATCAGTGAATTTTTTCAACTTGGTTTTCTGGTTTAACTTATTACCAATGCATTCACATCACTGTGATATACTTACACTACTGAATAAAAACTCAGCTTAACAGTGCTTTAGATACTTTATAGCATAGCAAATAGGATATCAAAATTGTAATAATTTAATTTTACAATCAACTATTAGATTTATTAATCTAAAGTTTTTAAGAGATCCCTAAAATAAAATTTCCTGTATTCTTAGTGTTATGATGTATTATTTTAGTAACTACCTCATTGGCACATGGAATCTGAAGGTCCATGGCTGTACAGACATAAGCTCCCCATACATGCCTATCCTGCACTAACATTTTACAATCATTCCCTGAATATAGAAATATTAAAAATGGTGGAATTGAAAAATCAGCAATTGCAGCTCATAGTTTGCTACAGAATCACATAATTGGAAGAGAAAGTAAACTTTTGAAACATTTAGAGAATGCGCAAAAATTATTGAGGAGATAAAAGAAAATCCTATAAACAAAACGGGAAAGGGAAACATGAAAATCATCAAAGAAATAAACAAGAAAAATGTAATAGTCACAAAAGCTGACAAAGCAAATCAAATAGTAATCATGGACATTGTTGATTATAAAATTAGAATGTACAACCTTTTGGAATCAACTGAATACAGTGAAATTAAATCTAACCCACTTCCGAAATGCATCAAAGAGGTGGACAACACCCTAAAGAAAGTAAACAATATCCTAACCAAACAAAAGAAGTTTTACCTAAAGGTTCCCAACCCTAAAAACCCTAATATGCACGGCCTCCCGAAAACACATAAGGCAGGAAACAAAATGAGACCCATTATCAACTGTATAGGGTCCCTACATACCAAATAGCTAGATGGTTATGTAGCAAATACAAGAATATGGGAGGGTTTGAGAACCTTTCAATCGACAATTCATTGGAATTGATAGAGGATTTCAAGCACAGAGAATTAGAACCAACTGACAGGTTAGTTTCTTTTGATGTAGTTTCATTGTTTCCCAGTGTCCCAAGAGAAACCACCATTGATATTCTGGAAAAATGGTTAACGACAATAATTTGGAAAAGAAAAAGATAGAAGAATACATCATTTTGACAAAATTGTGCATCGAACAAATGTTCTTTACATACAATGGGAAATACTACAAACAAAATTTTGGACTTTCCATGGGAAACCCACTATCTCCCTTTCTGGCCAATTTATTCATGGGTAGTTTCGAACAGAAAATCACAAGGGGACACCCATTAACTTTCAAATTTTGGCGCAGATATGTTGACGATATAATAGCCATTATAAACCATAAACAATAGAAGATGCCTTAAAACTCCTGAACCTTCAGAGCAAAACTGTAAATTCACAATGGAAACTGAAACAGAAAGACAAATTTCATTTTTGGATCTAACCCTAACTAGAAACGGAAAAAACAAAATAGAATTTGGAATATACAGAAAGAACACACATAAAGATAACTACATTAAGGCATCAGGATTCAACCATTTCGCTCACAAAGAAGCTGTATTCAATAGCCTAACACACAGATTGGTGAATGTACCCCTGAACCGTGAAAAATATGAAAAAGAAAAAGAATACATAATTAAAGTAGCAATAGAAAATGGTTATGAAGAGAACATGGTACACAAGAAAATAAATAAGTTCAAAAGGCAAAAACTAATTAATGAAAGCACATTTAAAAACAAACAGAAGAGAACATAAGATTCAAAAAATTCACTTACCATCCTGTAAAACACCACAAGTTCCAGAAAATTTTCAATAAGTTTAACATTCGATTGGCCCCAAAGAATGAATACAGCCTAAACAAGATAATTAAAACCAACAAAAATGAAAAAATTGGACAAGAATATAAATCAGGAATATATCAGATCAAATGTCAAGATTGCGAAAAAATCTATATAGGAAAAACAAAAAGGAATTTAAAAACTAGATTGAAGGAACACCTTAGAAATGTAAAAAAGGGGGAAGTGGACAAGTCAGCAGTAGCAGTCCATGCTTGGTCTGAAAAACATTTAATAGATACAGAAGCTAGCCTAATCAAACAAACAGATAAACTAAAGGAACTCACAGTCTGGGAAAAAATCCACATCCAAAAAAACAAAAAAGAAAAACTCATGAATTTTGAAACTCCCGCAAATTTTGACCTAATCCAGAGGTTCATCGGTCCACCGACAGAAGTAAGAAGGAAACCGCCAAGAAACGACATAACACCGGTCGACCAGAGGCTACTGACGATGGAGATAAAGCTCCGAAACTGCAGTATAGAAGAAAAAGGATATGAGGTGAGGTAATAAAAACATTAATTTAATTATTTAGAGAAGCCTTTGGAATTAAAAGTTTGGGAAAATATGTACATTCAGAAGAACAAATATAGATCTGTGAATTTTAAAATTCCTGGCATGCTAAATTTAATCTACAAGTTCATGAAGTCAATACCAGATGGAAGTTCGAGAGATGCTAACAGTAAAAATTTCAACAGTCAGAGTTTGACTGGTGATGGAGGTAATGGCCTTTGAAACCGGTATTGTGAAAACATGCAACTTTTTGAGATGAGATGAGATGAAAAACATTTTACCCAACATAATTTATAAATTGTAAATTCTCTGTATAATTTATTTCCCTCAAATCATGTTAATATTATTCTCCCATCTCTTGGTCTACTACTAGCTACTTTCCCTACGCCTCTTTCATTCTCCATTTGTGACCCATAACCTACCTACTGCAGTCTACAAGGCTTAACTGTTCTTATTACATCTGTTTTACCATAAAGATCATGTAGCTCACTGTTATGTCTTTTCCATTCACCTCTCTCTCATTGGTCCAAAAATGTTTCTAAGATCTATATTCTCAAATTCTCAATCTTCTCTCCTTCCTTGAAATAAGAGATCACATTTTATAGCCGTATAAAATCATTGAAAAAATATATGCTTTATACATTTTCAGTTTAACATTTTTTTAAGAAAGTTGGTATGACAAGAGTCCCGTAATCCAGAATAGCATGCATTTCCAGAGATAAGCCTATGTTCAATTTTTTGGGATTAATTCATTCTTAAATCTGCAACTACATATTTGAAATGCTCCTTGAATAAAAGTATCATAAAGATATCCTTTTGTGAGTTGAAATTTAAATATAAAATACATATCACTAACATTGATTTATTTGTAATGTGTTCGGAAAGATTTCTCCTCCATCTTCTGTCAAACAAAAAATAAAGAAACGGAGAAAAACATTCCAAGTTAAGTAAAGATTGATATTGTATATGTGTAATGTATAATTTTTTATCTTCTGCTGTTACTGGTACATGTTCTTTTAAAATTGCTACAATTTAATATAGTATTTTGAAGATACTGATTAATCTATGAAGATAAAATTTTTATTTAATAACTTATACATTTAGTCTGTACATTAAATAAACCTCTTAATGATACTTCCTATTATATTTTAAGATAAAATTTATTAAATCTGAATTAACATTGACATAAATATCAACTCGTGTGACGCACCATCACAAGGCAGATGAGCGACATGGATGAGATGATAATGGTGAAATGAAATTGCGGCAGGGGAAAACAGGAGCAAAACCTGCCCAAGCTCCGTTTATTCCACCACAAAACCCACACAGAGTGACCGAGACTCAGAAATCGGGACTAACATTGACATAAAAACAAAAATTATACCAAAAGTTAGATAAGATAGTAAATCAACAAAAGTCTGTCACCCAGGAACTACATACACTAAGTGAATTCCTCGTCAAATCAAATTAATAGTCCCATTTTGCTGGTTTGCAGAATATATTTCTTTTGTTAAATTGGAGAAAATCAATTTCTGATGCCAGCTTATTTAAAAGCCTTGGACTGCAGTGAAAACAAATCATGCATAACCATAATTTGATACAGATTTAATTATCTACAAAATAATTTTTCCATTACTTTATTAAAAATTAAACTAATGTATCTTACAGGATACATTGCCAATTTAGAGGGCTGCAAATCTTTTTTTTTTATCAAAACCATACATGGCATGTAGCAATTAATTTAGAAAATACACTCGAGTTCATTAACCAGCAAAATCAGACCATTAGGTTTAGGAGTTCACCTGAAACAAAAATTTAAAAATCGCTGGTTTATTGTTTTCATTAATTTGTTAGTTTTCATTAGTTTATTATGGCAAAAATATTTTTCGATGCCATTTTGATATTGAATTTTGTTGAAAATATTTGCAACTTACTGTGAGTCGAAGGATGATATGTAACTTTACATAAATAAATAATACCTCGTAATGTTAATTCCTAAGAAATAGGTAAAGTTCTTATATTTCCTATTTTCTTCTTTTCTAAAGGAAGCTAGAATGATCTCCTAAATAAGTAAGTTTCAGTACAGGAATATCAAACAGCAGCATGCACATAAATAACTTGAACATTAACCAGGATATATATAAAAATGATGTTTAATATAAACAAGACGTCTGAAGAGGATGAAAAATATAACAAATGTAAATACTTGATCATTCTTCAACAAAAAGAAAATAAATAATAATCCTTAACATGACAAAACTATATCATACCTCACACAACATTCATACCACGGTCCAAGCCAGGGTAGTCTTTCCCCGGTCCTCAGGACCAAAACCTAAACCACGCCACTCGCGGCTCCAGACGACGTCTCAACTCAAAGTTCCGATCGAATGATAATGATTAATGTTTGTTTTCTTAATCTTTTTATTTTCATGTAAATCTTGTTTTCTTCAAGTTGATTGAATGTTCTTTGTTAATGATTATTAAATAAACCCTCATAGTGTTACTTCCTAAAAATGTCCATTACTAATAATATAATAATAAAATTAATCAGATTTTACACCTCACCTCAAATGTTTGTATACACTAGATCAGTTTTGAAATGAATCCCTTTCATTGTCCGCTATAGTCAATTAATTTAATTATTATTAAATAAAACCTCAGTATTACTTCCTAAATATATCAGCACTGAATTAAATTAATATTTTCAATACCTCACCTTTCTTTTTTTATATCCTTTATTCTTCTAGACTGCAGTTTTGGAGCTATATCCCCATCATCAATAGCCTCTCGTCGACCAGTGTTATGTCATTTCTATCATAGGAGGAAGAAGAAAACCGCCAAAAAACGACATAACACTGGTCGACGAGAGATTACTAATGATGGAGATATAGCTCCGAAACTGCAGTCTAGAAGAATAAAGGATATGAGGTGAGGTATTAAAAATATTAATTTTATTCTTAAATTAAACCTCATTGTGATTTTTTCCCCTGTGGAAGTTAAATATCAATCACTAATGATATTTAAGTAAAATTTTATCACCACACCTCATATCCTACTTAACCAGTTTTGGAACTTTCTTCTTCAGTTCCATCCTCAGTATTTCCATAACCGTTGTTTTGTTATCTGCTCCCTCTGTTGGTAGACTGAAGAACCTTAAAATCATATCTTCCCGGAAATTTCAAAGTTCATGAATTTCTCCTTTCCATTTTTTTTAATATAGATTTTTTTCCCCAAACTAATTATATATTTTGAACTTTTATAGGAAAAAATCATTATGAGGCTCAATACATTTGTGTACAAAAATAAGATAAGGAATGATTGCAGATATTTTAATTTATAAATTCCATAATATGAATTTTATACAAAATTAAAACAATATATGTATTTGTAAGATTTAAAATAAAATTCTTTACATCTCACCTCATATCCAGTCTTCTAATTAAACTGATTTCAAAACCTAGGCAGTTTTATCATCGGTAATTTCTGATGAAACAGCCTAGGTTTTGAAATTGCTTTAATTAGAGGACTGGATATGGGGTGAGGTGTAAAGGATTTTATTAACATCTTACTTCAATTACAATTTGAAATTTTTTAATGTATTTACAAAATGTATTTCATCAATTTCGAAAATTAATTGTCTGTATCACTTTGTCCTTGAGGCAATCCTCTAATGAGGAAGATTGTATATAATAATAATAAACATCATACTGATTTTTCCTATAATAGTTCAATATGTATTGCTATCTATTCAATAAACATTTTGCAAACACAATGGTGTAAAACTTTTGGCACCATATCTTTGTTATATTAAGCATGGTATTACAGACTTTGATATCTATTTGCTATGCTTATGGTTGTGTTTAACTGATTGTAGTGAAACCATGTTATTTTGAAAGTTTTTTTTAATTTTGTTATTTTTCAAAACTATTTAAGATTGTTTTCTTTAATTGCTATTAAAAATAGTTGAAGAGTAAAGTTGCAACATTTTTTTTTATCGGTTAAAGCAATGTATGTATAAGGTGCACTTAAATATTTACAGAGCATTGTCAAAAATCAGTTTGTGCTTGTTCAGTGTTTTCTAGGACCAAATCCAGATATTTCTCCGTGAGTTTTCCAGAATTGTAACAGAGTGGCTATTGCCATTATGGTCTTATTCAATTCATGATATTCTTTGTTATATAATAAAACTTCTTAACACAGTAAGAATGTTTTCTGTAATATATATTTATTAGAATCACAGTTATATGACCTTGTATCCAATATCAAACGTCCAGAGAATAACTGTGGTTCTGCAATGGTTAAAATGTACTGCAGCCACTGATTCTCTGGCCTTGACGTTTTCACGACACTGTTGCCGATATGGATATTCAATGGGAGTGGCCGCTTTATGTATGTGATTAGCAGCCATACAGCTGACAACATCTCAGCAATTTCAAACCTTACTAGCACGCTATGGCTGCGTCAAGAGCAGTGATTGGCTGTGGCAGACATCTACTCCCACAACAACCATATCCATACTGGCTGTAGAGGGCAAATTCTCCCTTTACCCCTCGTATAACCTAAACTTCAGAGCCGGAGATATGGCGGCTCGGATATAGTTATTATTGACTTTGCTGACAGCAAACATCAATACTAAAGAACAAATTTCCAGTGCCATCTGTGTTTATAATTCTAAATTAAAATACTATATTTCTCCAGCTTAACTTTGGTTCATACAAAAAGAAAATTGTCATTCAAGCAGTCACACAATAAAAAACTACATTGTAAATAAAAATATATACTACTAACTAACTCACTGATACTGTCGAACCCGAGGTTCATGGCCACATGGACATAAGCTCTCCATACATCCCTATCCTGAGCTAATGTTTTTCAATCATCCCCTGTATAATCTACTTCTCTCAAATCATTAGTTAATATTATTCTCCCACCTCATTCTTTGTCTATCAACTGGGTGTTTTCCCTCTGGTTTTCCTACAAGAAGCTTCCATACACATCTTTCATTCCCCATTCGTGCCACATGTCCTATATACTATACGTCATCAAATATACTTTATCAAATCTAGTAGTATTTATTTTATCAATAAACTAAACAACCCCAAGGATTTCAAAATGGCTTAGTAACAAGATCAAAACTTTTGGTTAATCTGCTAATGATTTCTTAAAATGTTTTTTTTTTATTATTCAATTCTACCATTTTGTCATTTTGACATTTTTGGTATTTTCTCCTGGTATTGGTGTATTGTAACTCACTTCTGAGGCTGGGGCACCTGGAAGGTGGGGCTACTTTGCCCCAATGATATAATGGTAATGATGTGCCAGGAGAGGTCTTAATCCTAAACTACTCAATCTTATGTTGTTCGGGGACTGTTTGTGCCTTAAAGTTTGCTGACATTTGTCTTACAGGTGAAGAAAAACCCTGAAAAAACCTCACCCAGGAAACTTGTCCTGACCAGGGATTGAACCCAGACCCGCTGTGTAACAAGGCAACATGCTACCGTGAGACCACAGGGGTGTGTTATTCAAGCAAAACTACACATACTATATACAGAATTGGGGAATATGGCAGTATGGTTTTCAATAACAAATTGAGTAGTTGTAAAACTGAAATATAACAAACAAACGAACCTGGTAATTACAGAAAATATCAATGTTACAGCCTATCTTAGTTGCATTAATTGGATTATATTTATATGCAAATATTTAAAATCAAGATTAATAATTGAAATTTTCACCTGAATCATATATGAACTTTGTAATAATACAGGGTTGTCAAAAAAAGTTGCAGCAATTTCAAACAATCATAGCTCAGGAACTATTTTAGATATTAAAACGAGTATTTTTTCTTCAATTCGCCAACTCAAATAGTTTTTTTTTCATTACCTTAGAATGTTTCTATGTGTGCTCCATTGGTTGCTCTGTAAACATCCAGCCGAGTCAATTTCTGCCCAAAAGCACTGGATCATCGCAGGCGTGATTGTTGTAACAGCATCAGTGATCCTTTGCCTTAAATGTTGCAGATCTCTGATCGGTTCACTGCACACAATGTTTTTTACGTATCTCCATAAAAAAAGTCTAGGGGTGTCAAGTCAGGGTTTCTAGCAGGCCATTGAATAGGACCGGACCGACCAATCCACCGATCAGGAAATCTTGCACGCAGAGCATCTCAAACTTATTGGGAAAAGTGTGGGGGCGCACCATCTTGTTGAAACAATAACGTTACGTTATTTCCTTCTTCAATTTGGTCTACTTGTGGGAAAACATACTGTTCTAGCACGTTTAAGTAATCATCTCCTATGATAATTTGCTCAAAAAAAAAAAGGGCCAATGACCTGATCGTGCATCAAACCACATCATACGTTTACTTTTGGAGAACCTCTGACATACTCACAATGTCATTGGGTTGTTGAGATCCCCAAATTCTACAATTATGCCGGTTGACACAACCACTGACATGGAATGTAGCTTCATCTGTGAAGATTACACGTTTCAAAAACCTTTTGCCATTCTCAATTTTGTTAAGCATGTCATTTGAACACATTTTGGTCGATCTGTAGGTTTAATGTAACGTCTGAGCTGAATTTTGTAAGCGTGAAGACGTAAACACTTGTGTAATACATTTTGAATTGTTGACTTAGGTATTCCAAGTTGCAAACTTCGCTTCACAATTGATTGTTTTGGACTTCGAACACACTCTGCCTTATATGCTCCACTGTTTTGTCACTCGTTCTAGGGCCTCCAGGGGACTTCTTCATTTCAACGCTGCCAATTTCCTGAAACTGTTCATACCACTATCTAATGCTATTACCATGAGGGGGATCACCACCATAAACACGTCGGAAAGTGTGCTGAACAGTTATAACAGATTTAAATTCTGCTAACCACAATACGCACTATACTTTCTGCTGAACTGTGCCATTGCAATCGCATGCTGTACTAAAACAGTGTGGCATGGTTGCTTCCTGCCAAGCATTCATTCTGTGCATCGGTTGAAGGTCACATATAAACAAACTCAATGAGTTCCCAATTAGTTTGCAGGTCAAATTATTAATTTATCTTCATTACAACAGGACATATGATTTTTTGAAATTGCTACAACCTTTTTCAATGACCCTGTACAGTACATTTAATATTGTTTCAAAGCATGATATTGATGATGTTACTACAGTATCTAAGAATAAAAATGAGGAGCATCGTTTCAAACCGTATTATGTCCAAAATTTAAAATTTTACAGGAAATGCAAATAACACAGTACACTTAAACTATGAATGTTATATAAAAACTGACAAGTCTAAAATTTGTCATTAAATATACAATACTGATGTATGTAAGGAATAAAATCACTTCAAAATATTGTTGAAGATATTAGGGTGGTTGTAATGGACATAATATGGTTTGTTACAACCACAATGGAAAAATAAATATTTAAGAACTTTTTATTGTATATTTTGGACTGTATTTAGATGAGAGTTTAATATAGCACAAAATATATACTTCTAGAGTGTTATTAACTTCTTACGGAATAGAAAAAACATAATATGGTAAGATTATTGTCTGTATTTAGTGAATATTCTGGGTAATTAAACTGTGTTGTATAAAGGAATAGTGCAAAGAGCATAGCAACTCAAATGGATACCCCATATCCTTCTTCTAAACAGTCGCACAGAGTGTTATTGTCGTCAGTGGGATCTTCACTGGGAGCAGGTTCTGATTCAAGGACTCTATTGTAGAATTGTAAAATATTTTTGCCTCTCCAGTCTTCCCCAAATCTCTTCCTCAGCAGGTTCTCAAGATCACTCTGCTTTGCCTCAGTAATCTTGCTGATAGGTGGCACTGCCGACGGTTCCCGTATGAAGTGCCTTCCTGCCCTCGTTTCAAAATAGGATTGACTAATTTAGAAGGATCATCAATCCTATAAGTTGGCTCCATTTTAAGAGATACTGTGCCTTTCCCATCTTTTGTTGTTTTTCTGAGCATTATTCTCTTCATTTCCCTGATTCTCTCACATTTCTTATAATGTTTGCTCAAATCCTAATTCTTCACTACTCAGTCTTTTCCTAGAACATGAACTGAACCATCTGTCTGATAAATTTCCTGATAATCATCTGGTGGTAAAATTTCCGAATTCCTTCTTAGTTTCTTCTCAATTATTCCAAAAATTCTGTCAGCTGGCAGAAATTAATGTCCCCTTACAGGGATAAAAAGTGTGGCATTCTTCAAATGATGGGGACCATTGTTGAGGAGATAGAACGCCATTGCATGTACAACATGCATGTTCCTGTTCTGACCCCTGCACACATCAGCAAAAAGCCTTAACTCTCAGTTGCTGGGGGAAACTCTAATGTATCTACCAAAAATTGAATAGAGCTGATGAGACCTCAAGTGAGCCCATGCCTGCTTGATTCTCTGTCCAAACATAGAAATAAGGGCTCTTATTGCTTATATCAGTGATACAGAAAGCATAATACCTTAACTGGCGGGAATAATAAGCTTAATTTATAGACAGTTTGGGAAGAGATTGAACATGCTGTAAATCGAAACAAAAGGAAATAGAATTCACAGGGAGGTGAACATTCAGTCATGTCTGGGCCTTTGTCACGGTTCCTAATTAGAAAATAAAAATAAATGGTACAGACATAAATTTATTAAATAATTTATTATATTTGTAGCCTATAGTGCTGTATCAGCAAATGATGTAATAGGTACATTAAATTACAGAATGTTATCTGCAGATACGCTATTTTAAGAAAATTGGACTATTATACATAATTTTCCTCAGATTGAAGCTGCCGCATTGTTTGTCTTCGTTTTTGCTTCCTGCGACTGCCTCTTGAATTATCCCCCACATTAACACATTCATCCATCTCACAGCAGAAAAGTAGTATGTTTATTCACTAACAATGCATAAGCCTACTGTCGCGGCAAAACTAATATCATATGATCAGCATATCCTACAGAAAAAAATAAAATTTCAGGGCAGACAATATGGAAAATAGAGACGTGGACAAAATGCGATTTGCACCAACTGTGAATGAGGACATAATACGGTATGAAACAACCACTTGTTTTGAAGCTTCATTTACGCAAGGAAAAACTGTGATTTCACACGATTTGAGCATACAGTTTGATAGAGCGTATAAAAAACATAACGAAATGATATCAAACTCAATTTTGTCCAGGAGTGGACATAATACGGTTTGAAACGACGCTCCTCAAATTTGCTACTTCTTATATGTAAAATAGTGCCACCCAACATTAAAATGAAACATCAAGGAGAAGATTTAATTTTATAATTGGTAGTATTGCAAAAAGTATTAAATATTATCTCACCCTCCACCCATAAATTAAGATATTAATGAGTGGTAGTGTTAGAGAATCATAAATGTGTGATTCAAACTTCAGTGACGACCAACTTGAGGTTTTATCTTGGTTTTCTTCAATCAATGCAAATTCTGGGTTGGAATTCATTACTAGGATTCATCATTTCATAGCATCATTAAAGAATAAATAAATCAATAAAGAGAAGATAAATTATACTGCAGAATCCAGATTCTGGCAAATGTAGCAAAAAAAATTTCAGAGCTCAAAAAAGTTATGTATTTTACAATTTTTTTAGGTAGTTGGTATTTTATTTAACAATACTCTAACTAGTAAGATTATTAGTGTCATATTTCAAATGTAGGAATGAAAGGGCTATTAAATTTAGCACTGAAGCCTCTTATTTCAGGCTTGAGGCTGTTTTATGTCTTATGAATCAACAACAATGGACCCATGTCTTTACTTTCCTTCTGAAGGAATCATATACAAGATTTAGACATCTTTGAAAATCACTGTCTTGGTCATGTTGAACTTGCCAATCTTGGAACCAGATCCTAAGCATATTATCCATTAAACCAAACAAGTAGATTGAGATGAGATGGACTCAAGAGAATAATACGAACAAGATACCTAAGAGAATGATGAAATCAATGCCAGATGGCAAGAGGTCAGGTGGAAGACCAATGGTTGGATGGAGTTGTTAAGGATGCGAAGAAGCTTGGCATTTTCAACTGCTGGAAAGTCGCTCATGATAAACAGAGATGGAGATCTTTCCTGTGAGCAGGCGAGGCCCAATTTGGGCTGTTGTCCTGATAATGATGATAATGATCCATTAATCCAAAAGAACTGACCTTTTTTTTTTAATTTCTTAGTAAAATGACTGCGTGGTAACTGCCATAGTATCCAATTTTCTCTACTTAGGGGAAAAACTATAAATTACAGTACTTATATTTTACTCATAAGGGGTAAGATAACTAATGAATTATGTATGGTCTATTTAACATAATGAGAATAAAAAACGGATAATGAATTTTAATGCTCATAAACAACTTAATTTGAAAATATGTTATTTCATCTGTTCCTCTAGTCTGCCCTAATTATGTTAAAAAGATTCCTAAAGCTTTTCCTAAAAAGGATACATTACTAAACCATTAGCTTGTAAATAACAATAATTCCCTTCAACAGTCATTTGGGTTCATAGGCCTTTGACTACAAAACAAAAAGTCATGAATTCAATTTACAATCTTGGACATGCATATTTTCTTTAGAAAGGGAATTACCAACATTCCATTAAAATCTGGATAAATGTAGAAATTCATAAAAATTAAGATCAATAGTTCTTCTTTCTTCTTCTTCCTCTATGCATGAAAGCTGGCAGCTTGTTACATGTTCATTCACTACAGGTCCGGGGTATGGTGACATCCTTCCACCGCAGTTGTGGTCTTCCTAATGGCCTTAAGATCAATAGTGTCATAAAATAAATCCTAAAAAAATGTGTTGTAAAGTTATCTATTTCTGCTACAAGGCTAATATATTGTGATGTTCTATATGGGCCCCTGGCAACTGTGAGAATTTGGCCTAGATATATACTTTTGATATCACCAAAGCAGGTCCCGGAATATGTCACACAGGTCTCTGATATGGGGAGAAATGATTTTTGAATTTGAAGATCGCTACACTCTAATTCAACCCAGGAAGTTACTACAGACCTTATGGGCTGTGCTAGTGTACCCCTACGTACAAGGGGTAGATGTTGCCAAATTCATAATAACAGTATTTGTTTGTTTAGGGAGGGAAGGAGGGGCAATGTTAGCAGTACTTTTTCCAAATCTATGTACTATATATTTAAAAAACAGTTTTTTTACGGCATGCAAACTAGTTTTATAGTAAATATGAGAGTCGACACTTTCACACAGGATAGTACAGGTCCACACAAGCTTAGTGACAAGTGGTAACTGTTTCGTTAAGAGGGATTGGCTTGGACAGCTACAACTTACAACTCTATACCTGCTGTGTTGCATACTTCAGTTTTATTTAAGGATTTCTCTCAAGAAAAACTGTTAAAATGGCAACCCAGTTCCCTATTCCAAACACACAGTAACTTCCTGGGTTGAATCTGACTGTATGTGCTCAAATTTTCTTCACACTGATTCAGGTTGGAATCAAATCTATAATCTCCAGGTTCCAAGGCAGATATCCTATCATGAAACTACTAAGTCAAGCTTTATAAAATGTGATTTGGAATTGATAAGTTTAATTTTATTAAGGCAATTCATATGGGACATTCGATCACAAATGTCACATTTTCATCATCATCAGCAGCAGTACTACAGGTCGATTCGAGCCTTGGCTTCCCTCAGAACCCTCTTCCAGGAATCTCTGTCTCTGGCATCCACCCATCATACCTCAATTCTCAGATCCTCCAAAATTCCATCCATCTAATGCAGACTCAGTTGTCTCACATCCTTCTTCCTTCAAATTTACATTCCATAATTTTCTTGGGTATCTCATTTTCAGTCATTCTTTGTACATACTCTCTCTGCCCATCGCAATCTTGAAACTAATTGATACAACCACATCAGAAGACTTATACAACTGATAAAGCTCAGAGTTATATCTTATATGCCACTCTCCCTTGTCATATATTGGACCATTAATTTCTCTTAATATCTCCCTTCCAAATGAATTCAATCTTGAACAAGGTCCATGTTTTGCTGTCATACATTAATACTGGTTTTACCAGTTTGATATAGATTACATTTGTTTCTCTTGTAAGAAGCTTTGAGGGAATTGCAATGAAGATTAAAATAATAGCAGGTGCAATCGTTCATGCAACTTCAATTAATTGTCCTTCAAGAAGAAACCGATTATTAAAATCATTTATAACTAAGCATCTCAATAATCCAAAGTGGAAAACATTAGCTCAGGTTAGGGATGTATGGAGAGCTAATGTCTATGCAGCCATAAATCTAAGGATTCGATAGTGCCAGTGAGTTAGCTAGTTCCTAAATAAATTAATTCAGTAAATATAAATTTACTTATTTTTAGGAATTCTCACTATGAGGTATATTCTACCTTAAAAAATATAAATTTATTCAAGGGGTGATGTTCCTCAGCCATCTCTCCCTGATGATATGTACTTGTACGAGTATTATGCACAGACAGAAGTGTAGGATGAATATATGTTTTATATGTATTCGTTATGTGAGGGATGATGATGAAGAAAAAGAAGTAAAACCCCTGCACACTGTCTACTTGAACCAAGAAGACTGCAAGGTTAACTCCCCATCCCACAGATGAATTGTTATATCAACAGCACCAAATACCTTTTCAATATTAGATAGGTCCTAATGTGCAGGGGTTTGGAATGTTAATCCAGGCATCTGGTGTACAATATAATAATAAAAAATGTCCATGGGAAATCGTTCCCATGTAATTTACACCAATTAGTGCAGTTCATAATCAATTTATTTGTCTTTATGATTAAAATTAAAATTCTTTATATCTCACATCATATTCAATTTTCTAATTAAACTAGTTTCAAAACCTAGGTGGTTTCTCAATATATTACTGAAAATGAAACCACCCAGATTTTGAAAGCAGTTTAATTAGAAGACTGGATATGAGAGATATTACTGAAGAAACCACCTAGGTTTCGAAATTGGTTTAATTAGAAGACTGGATATGAGGTGAGGTATAAAGAATTTTATTTAAATCTTAAATTAAACCTCATAGTGATTTTTCCTATAAAAATTAATTGTCTTTATTTCTTATTAATTTCACAGTGATGGATATTCAATCAAGGAAAAGAAGTATACAGCAAACTCCCAATTATCCGTGCACATATTATCCGGTTTGCAGATTATCTGGGCATGACTCTTCTTACTGTATTTTTTTAAAATACTGTATTTTGTATTGTTATGAAAAAATTCTTTATTTTTAAATGTGCTACTGTGAACTGCGCTTAGAAACTAGCACAATAGAGTAATCTTCACTCATAACCTCCTCTCCTGACGCGTTTAACGGTATCAACCATCATTCTGAAAATACAATACAATTTCGGAAATTTCCGTTGTGGAGTCAGTGAAAGTTTGTTGTTACAGATTGAAACCATGGATATGCTGTGGCAGTGGGTTTATCGCTGGTTAGTAATGTGGTCATCGGTGGTTACTAGTGTGGTCATCGGTGATTTATTTGTCATCACTGGTTATAAGTGTGGATATCAGTGGTTACTAGTGTAGTTGTCACTGGTTATGGTGGCCATTTTGAATAACTGTCGTAACCAGAGTGGTTATGACCCAGAAATAGTCCCACTTTTATTTCATATTTACAAGTAAAATAAAATAGTGATAATTACAACTCGCACCTAAATACATTTAATATAACATTTTATGAATATTTGTTGCATTTAAGTAGTGTTAAAGTGGGTAAATACATTTCAGATCAACTTCTACGGTGCCAAATAACTTACTTGGATTATCCGTGTTTTTCGATTTTCCATGCATATCTCGGTCCCAATTAACATGGATAATCGGGAGTTTGCTGTATATATAATTATTCTAATTAAGCTTTACCACTTAAATGTAATGTAATGTAAAATTCTCATTAAAAATACTTCAAATAGAAGTCGTATGCTGGTGTTGTTTAATGGCGTGAGCTATCTGCTTTCAGATGTAAGAAAATTGTATCAGTGCAAAGAAAATTTAGCGGTTGTATCAGGTCTTCAATGGTGTAATGGACTGTACAAAGTCAGAGGTCTGGAGTTTGATTCCCGGTTCAAGCGTTAATTTTTCTTTTAAAAAAATTAATAAATTTGTTCAGGACTGGAATATGTTAAACTAAATATAACATCAAACAAAGATATAATTAGTTGATGACAGTTTTCAATCAATAACAAAACATGTAAGATCACAGAAAAGAAGAAGCAAAGTGAAGCTGTATAGCCAAGCACTAAGTTCACAAGATAAGAGAAAAATGTCTTAGAATATGCAGGAGAAATGATAGAAATAAAGAGATATATGATATAGAAGATGAATTAGGCATATAATATAATATTTTAAGTCAATTTTTCTTTTCAATATATTTTATTTTTTCTTTTCAAAAAAGAAAGAATTTATAAAAATAATTTCCTTGCAGAGTATTATTAGAAGCATTAGCATAATGTATTATATAACTTACTTGTATCAAGTAACAATAATAAATGTATTTTGGCAAATATACATTGCAGCTGCATAGTGTAAAATGAGATACCTTCTCAAGTAATGTGCTACAGTTTGCTTGTTTGTCCAGTGAATTTTTCAGCCTTGCGATTCCTATGAAAAAATATAAATTTTTATTAGATCAGTGCCTGCATTTGTTTTTATTGATTTATTTTTTCTGGTTCAACAGAGGATGAGTTTCAATATGACTTTGCTTCCCTTTTATATCACACGAGATCAAATAATCCCTTGAGATTAAATAGAAGTATTGATAAAACCCATTTCAATCTTTCTCCTCAATTGAAGATGCTTTGTCTTCTATTTTAATTATATTACAGTAAAACTTGTTTAATCCGGAACTTGAATAATGCGGAAATCTGTCCAATGTGAACAAATTTATTGGTCCTGGCGAAATAATAGTAATATTATGTGTATTTATTTTGTATAAAACTGAATCTGTCCAACGTGGAAATGGAATGATATTTCTACACAATTCATGAAAAAAAAAATTTATAAAGCAGAAAGACTGAGATAGAAATAAATTAATTTCCACTTCATTGAATTCCCATTAGGCGAAATAAC
This sequence comes from Diploptera punctata, assembly GCA_030220185.1. Classification (NCBI taxonomy): domain Eukaryota; kingdom Metazoa; phylum Arthropoda; class Insecta; order Blattodea; family Blaberidae; genus Diploptera; species Diploptera punctata. The sequence continues at coordinate 58,087 of JASPKZ010009549.1, forward strand.
AATAAGGGATGATTTCTGCCATCGGGTGAAGTAGATTTTCTACCTGTATCTGAAATTTTCTTTTGGTCTCACTGCACACCTGTTATGCAAAATACAGTTTCGATTTAACAAATACTTGGCATGTGACATCTGTCTTACAAATAACCAATGCACTGTAAAATCTTAAATTAGTTAAAGATCTGAGACCAATTGTGTACGTATCTTTCACGGGTAGCGTTCTGAATTTCCAGAATAAAGATAGCTAAATTGTATGTATCATTGTCATTAAACAAAAAAGAAAGTGATTGAAGATAAAGAAAAACAAACTCTCAATACGCGAAGTAATGACTAAATTTAAATGTGGAAAAACCCAAGTTTATGATTTTAAAACACAAAAATAAAAATTAATGAATGGATGCAACGAAATGATCAAATGAAGAGGAAAGCAAAATAAATAAATAAATAATAAATTAATTAATTAAATGAAGAAATCACGGAAATAGCGTGGGAGTGTTTTACAAGTGCATGATCAAAAAATCTCCAAATTTCGGGACCGATACTCCAAAGTCAAGCTCTAACTGTTACTATATCCCTAGAGAATAACTATTTCAAGGCATCTTCAGGTTGGCTGTACAGTTTTAAAAGACGACACAATGTAGTATGGAATGTAATTTGCAGGAAACCAAAAGATGTGGATGAAAGTATAGTTAGCGAGTGGAAACCAAAACTGCATACTTTAATTTCAGGATACGGGACTTAGAGACATTTCTAACACTGATGAAATGGACTGTTTTTTTTTTGCGCGTTACCATCGAAATCACTCATACATACTATACTTCACTTTTCAACAGCAGCGGAACTACAATTAATCCAAGGTATGTAAAAAGACATATGGTATTCTATAATCTAAGATTTTGTTTTTTTTTTTGTTTTTTTATAATGCGGAATTTTGTCTAATGTGGAAAACAAAATTGGTCCCATGTGATTCTGCTTTGAGCAAGTTTTACTGTATTAATAATTCTTGGATCCAAGAGATAAGAAGAGGACAGATTGAAAAAGAATTAATTAATATGGATTGGAGAGATTAGATGAGTGGAAAAGAAAAATAAAACTTAAGTGCTGAAAAATGTGTAAACATTGGAGATCTGCATATAAATAAATTAACAATTTCAAACAGTAACAATACTTTTAAATTAATAAAAAAAATTGATTAAAATAAACCTCATAATGTCACTTCCTTAAATATTAAGAATACTTTTAAAGTTCATTCAGAACCACCATTGAGATTGTTATGTAAAAAGTAAAATGAAGGGCTCGGCTGTAAAACATGGTAACTGACAAATTCTTGAAATTCAAAGTTAAAATTGGGAAACACATTATGAGGTTCTTAATTAATAAATTAATGAGTCATTTTAACATCTTACCTCATATTTCATGTTTTACCGTGTTTGATAAAACATGAAATATGAGGTAAGATGTTAAAATGACTCATTAATTTATTAAATTCTTGAAAATTGAGTTGTAACATGTAAACTGTGATTTGTGATCTCTTGAAGCATTTGGTGCATGTAGTTTTTACATCCGTCAATAGATAGCAGACGTATTGTCACGGTAAATAAAACTACCTGTACCAAATGCTTTAGGAGGTCACATATCACAATTTTCAAGAATTTGTCAGTTACCATATTTTACAGCCGAGCCCTTCAAATATTAAAATACTTTTAAATACTGTACCAAATGCTTTAGGAGGTCACATATCACAATTTTCAAGAATTTGTCAGTTACCATATTTTACAGCCAAGCCCTTCAAATATTAAAATTTGTACCTGAAATAAGTCGTCCTCTACAAATTTAAATTCATTAAAGTAGTAAAGGCCTTTCAGAACGCCTTGTTCCATTCTCAGCATGTGGGTAGGTACTAATTTTCTATTTGATTAAAATAGTGAAGGTCTTTCACTAACTTTTTTCAAGCAGTAATATGAGCTGACTCTTAGAAGATAGTTAAAACTAAACTCCATGATATGATAGATCTGGAAGGCCCTTGGTCTACCAGTCAGATGCTGGGTTTCTCAACCTGAAGTTGCTAATTACACTAGGCAACAGTAAAAATGTAACTGGAATGAAATAAATGTTTCGTACGTATATCGACCATGCTGATAACGGAAAAGACAATGAAAATTTTGAAATAGCTCTTGTTTCCAAGTTACAGCGAGTAAATGTGACTGCGTTCCATAACCGCCATATGCCATTCCTTCCATTTTTCTTCTTCTTCACATCCTGGTTTAGGCAAGAGTTGCCTGTTCCGTCTTCACTAATAGATCTAAGACCATCTCTTCCGAGGACGTCCAACATCTCTTCTTCCTCTTGGAAAATAATGGAAGATTTTATTTGGTAATCTACTTTCTTCCATTCTTTCTACATGTTCTTTCCACTGTATCTTGTTGTTAAATATCTTTTCTTTTATGGAGTAGATCTGCAGTTCTTCACGGATATCCTCGTTTCTTATCTGGTCCATTCTAGTGCAGCCTTTTACTCTTCTTAAAAATTTCATCTCGGCTGCTTGGATTTTACTTTCTTGTTTGGTAGTGGTAATCCAAGATTCACTCCCATACAAAAGGACAGGGACAGCCATTGTTTTATAAAATTTTAATTTTGTTTGTTTGTGGGCTTTATTATTCAATGTTCTATTTATTGTACCACAAATAGCTTGAAACTGATGTGTTTTGTGTTCAATATCTTTATCATGCCCATAGCTGATGTCACATCCTAAATATTTAAAGTGGGATACTTGTTCAATAATTTCGTCTCTAATTACTATTTTTGCACGCAGAGTATTTCTTCCACAAAATGCCATTACTTTTGTTTTACTTATTGAAATTTTAAAATTATAATCGCTACATATTGCATTTAGTTTGTAAGCAGCCAATTGTAACACATCTCTTCATCATGGTGTAGTAAAACTAAATCATCGGCGAAAAGTAAGTTATTAATACTTGAGTTATTGTTCAATCTAAGGCCTTTGTCCATTATAATTTTCCATTGTTTCATAATGTCGTCGATATATATATATTAAAAAGAGTGGGCGATAGACTACACCCTTGTCTAACTCCTTGATTTATTAAAATTCCTTCTGACCTTTTTCCATCAGTTTTTATCACTACTTTAGTTTCTTCATATAAGCCTTGGACTGCTTTTATTAGATGATGTGGATATCCTCGTTCCTTCATTATTTCCCATAGTATAGATCTCTGTCAAAGGCCTTTTCAAAATCAATGAACAACAAATATGTTGGCAAGTTAAATTCTCTTCTCTTTTCAATTAGTCTCTTTATAATAAACACATTATCACTACAGGATCTTCCTTTTCTGATCTCTGCTTGTTCTTCTTCTAAGAGTGTGTCAGATATCTTCTTAAGAGTCTGTCAGATATCTTATTCAATCTATTATTTATTATTTTGCATATAATTTATAAGTGGAGTTCAGTAAGCTGATACTTCTATAATTTTTACTATCTAATCTATTTCCTTTTTTGAAGAGGGATATGACTTCACCTATCTTCCAATTTTCAGGTATTTTACATGTCTTCCAACATTCGTTTATTAAGTTTAATAATCTTATTTCTGCAAATAAACCTGCATACTTTATCAGTTCATTGTTTATACCATCTATACCTGGTGAACATTCCAGAAAATATAATTGTCATAGGACATCAGAAATGAATTATTATACAGTTTGATGCGTTTCATTTTTCCTCCACTAGAGTGCATTCTTAGAATATTGCATTCCTGGCAATAAATTATATGATCTGGTTGCAGTGATGATGAACAAAAGAAGCAGATGAAGCATACCAATCGTTTCTCATTTGTTTTCAAACATCGCCATTTACATTAAATATATAAATATTCTAAAATAACTATATTTAAATAATGATTTGTGAGTAAACAACTTAATTTTATTCGTTAAATAGTTCTAACAAATGCCACTCTTCATTTTCAAATTCTCTCACTTCGTGAGTCGTGAATTTATTGATAATTTGGAAATCACTCGTGGCATTACTTATGATAAATTATTATTATTATTATATAATAGCAGTCCACCGCTGTGGTCTTGAGGTAGCACGCTGCCTTGTCACGCAGCGGGCCCGGGTTCGATCCCCGGTCAGGGCAGTTTTTCTGGGTAAGGTTTTTATCGGGGTTTTTCCTCATCTGTAAGACAAATGTCAGGAAAACTTTAAGGCCCAAACGGTCCCCGAAATCATATGGCCATCATCATCATCTTTCACCGGTGTGGAAAGCAACAGAAAAGCTACCACACCTACAATTCCCTATAAAGCTGCAAGCATAGCATGAAAATGCTATGATTGCAGTGAAGGACCTGCCTTCGAACAGAATTACTATGGATGGATATAATAGCATTGCCAAATCACCAGAAACTGCTAATAAGCTTACAGAATAATATAAACCAAGCATTTATGAAAGGTTTTATAATAATGGAGTTTTCAAAACTATATAAATTAATTTTCTATTTCTAGATCCAATGTAATATGATAATTTCTATTTTCAAAATTAGAAGTAACAGTGAAACAAATTTTATTTGCAACAATCTACTTACAATTTTACAAAAAATATATATATTTCCTCAAAGATAAGGAAGATTCAGACAATACTACTTAAATTATATAGATACAATTAGTATATATATAAAAAATACAAAATATGTAAATTCTACTATTTCTAATGAAGTTAAAGTATATTAAATAAAAAGCTCACAATTTCAGTTCTTCCTCTGGACGCAGAGGTGCAAAATGTTGATCCACCAATTCCTGAGACACATCCTCTAGACGTTTTTTGGGTTCCAATTTGGTTTTTGGTCCTTATCAATCAGAAGGGCTCTAACACCTGAAAGTACATACTAGTTATTAGAGCAATCTGATAGATGCTTAATTCAAAGAAAGGAGGAGACAGAGTATACAGGTTTTGGTAATTGTGTAGATAGAATCTGTTACTCATTCACCTATGCCAACTTTGCTCTAATCATGGAAATAAAACCTCTGATTTTCAATATTCAGCATATTTAATAAGTTAGACAAACCGAACTCCATAAACATGGAAATATAAATCAATGCCTAAACCAGTGCTTCACAACATGTGCACTATAGCTCCCAGGTATGTCATTAAACATCAATAAAAGCACTGCAACAAGATTATTGTTGTGTCCCTACTCTGTGTTTATAAATGATAAAATGGCAACATCTCCAAAGGCTTTATATTTTTTTGTACATAAACTAGTATCTATATGATAATGTTTATTCTGTTATATCTTTATCTGATTTACTTATGAATAGCAGTAAAAGGGAGCCACATGTTTTAAAAGCTTGGAACCACTGCATTAAACCACTGAGTAATACCTAGGAACAATAATTATATACATGAATGAGGTGCAGAAGGAAATTAAACATAGGCTCAATTCTGGAAATGCATGCTATTATGCATTACAGGGACTCTAGTCATACCAACAACTCTCAAAAAAAGTTAAACTGAAAATATATATAACTGTTATTCTCCCAGTTATATTACATGGATGTAAAACATAGACTATTACTTTAAGGGAGGAGAAAAAGATTACAAGCATTTGAGATTAAAGTTCTTAGGAAAATTTTTGGACCAAAGAGACATGAACAGAGGCAAATGGAGAAGACTACTATTACACATCCAAGTTAACTGTTCACGGGCGGAGGGGAAGAGTTTTAGCGCTAGTGTCGCCGATCTACTGAATGTGTGGAAGGGATGTAGGAGAAAACTGTACATCCGATCACGTATTGAATTTTTTCAACTTCAAATGTGGGGGAAGAATCTCTAAACACATGTGAAAGATCTTAACATGGTTGTCAAATTAGTCATTTAAGCACGGAACGCTCTAGCGGTCGGATCATTTAAAATCACAGTATTTGTCGTCCCTCTGTTGCCAGCCTCACAATAAATCACAAGTGGCAACATGTAATGAGAAGAGCAAAGAAGGGACAGCTCATTCCTAGACGTAGCCCCAAAACTAACAGCGTTGTCAAGTTAGTCATTCTGTCACTGACCGCGCAGAACGACGGGTCATTAAAATACATAGTATTTGTCAGCTCACTACCTGCCAATCAAACAACATAATACAAAGGACAGGAAGTGGCAACATAGTAAGGAATAGAAAGAGAAAGACAGTTTGTTAGTTAACATATTTTTCCGCCTGCACAAAACACTTGGATGGGTAATACATAATAGTGAGCTACATGATCTTTACAGGAAATGAGATATATGTATAATGAGTATAGCTAAGCCTCGTATACTGTGATGGACAGGACATGTGTGGCACAAATGGAGAATGAAAGAGGGGCATGGAAATTTCTTGTAGGAAAAACCAGAAGGAAAGCTCCCAGTAGGTGGACCAAGAATGAGGTGAGATAATAGCATTAACCATGATTAGAGGGAAGTAAATTATACAGGGGATGAATGGAAAACATTAGTTCAGGATAGGGATGTATGGAGGGTTTATGTCTGCATGGCTATGAACCTATGGGTTTGATAGTGCAAATGAGTTAGTTAGGTTAGATTAGATTAGACAGGTTCTCGTACTTGGTAATCTTAATATTTTTAAAGTGTTTCTCATAAGTTGGCTAAGCTGTTCAGGCAATGATTAATCAGTATCTTCAATTGTTACATGGCATATTTTAAGATATTTTACCTCAAATTCTCGTTCAATTACAAGACAATTCTTGCATTTCTTTTGAAAAAACCACATCTATTCCTCAGGTAACTTTTCACATTAATAGTTTAGTTTTGTACATTAATTTATTTATTTCGATCATAGTAATAGCTTTAGCTTCTTAGTACAGTGTGATCCATATAAACCTGAACCATTTTAATAGGCCATAACTTTTCTCTGAAAGCTCGTAGAAATGTGAAATTTGTTTTAATGATCTCACTGGCTCAGGGAGAATCGACAACAATCATGGCAACAATTGATCAATGCCATCTGTGTACTATATGTTGATTTTGATGGAAATTACGAGCATTTTCATGGTATTGTAGACAGTCTTTAGTTTGCAGTCATAACAGCAATATGCAGTACTCACTTCGAGAGCATGTTTTCACTGTCAAAACATATTGGAAGACAAATTCCTTAGTAACAACACAACGGAAATTTCAAATAGAGAATTTAATGTACTGGATGTTCCGACAAAGGTAACAATTTTATCGCTAGCAAGAAAGCCGGAGACAAGTGGTATAGTCATGAGAGTGGAAATCATAGGTCACCAATGAGTGCAGAGACTGCTAACAACGTTCAAAGAAGGCTAGTGAACTCTCCAAACAAATTGTTACGTCGATTGAGCCAGGAATCAAGCTATTCATATGGCACATGCCAAAGAGCTGTGAAGAAAACGGGATTACGACCATACAGAGTGCATATGGTGCAACTGAAAGAAGCAGATTATGAAAAAGGAATCCGTTATTGTCGATGGTTTTAGGATTTTCTTATTCCACGTCCAGAATTCTCTCCATAACGTGGTTTACAGATGAGACATGGTTTTTATCTGTAAGGCTACATAAGCACACAAAACACCACATATTGGGCTGCTGTAAACCCCACATGATCCACAAAACATGATGAAAAGGTTGGAGTATGGTGCGTGGTGTCAGCTACCAGGATCGTTGGTCCCATTTTCTTTGATACGACTGTTGACACTGAAATTTATACGGTTATCTTCAATACATTTGTGGCGCAGCTGGATAATATTGAATTGAGAGAAGATTATTTCCAGCAAGATAGAGCATACATCTAATGCCTCCATGGCCCTTGTGACCAGTTTCTTTGATAATCGAATAATCTCAGATCCCCTGACCTAACCTCACCGGATTTTTTCTTGTGGGGGTATCAAAAAAATAGAGTGTACAAGAATAGGCCTCAGACAACTTATAATCTCAAGGAATCCATTCGAAACAAAATAAGCAACATCGGCGAGGATACTCTCCGTAGAACTTCGCAGAATATGGTGAAACAAGTGCAAATATATATAAATGCTAGTGGTGGACACTTCTAACATTTGCTCTGAGAAGTAAACAGTGTAATGTAATCTCCCAATTGTGTATTATATTCTCCCAAAGTTGCAGGTATGCCCTATTATTGGTTCAAAACTTATGGCCCCTTAAAATGGTTACGGTTTATATGGATTGCACTGTATTAATTTAATAATTATCCATATACTGCTACAATAATTTGTTTCTTTTTTAACTTATGTACAATGATAGTGGCATAGAAACCCCTAATCTATTGAAAAAATATTTATTAGGTTATTATAAAGAATAAGTTGATGAACTATTGTCACTTACTTAGTTCATTCTTGTAAACTACATCCTTTTCAAGGATATACTTTATTATTGTACTTTTTTTTTCAAAATATGTTCTTATTTATTATTCTACATATTTTAAGTTTTAAGATAGTTCTGTCTTAAATTTAAAAATCTAACAAAAAATACTTAATCTAATATTATTTTTGTTTTTCTTGACTAGCATAGATTATTAGTTCAGTTCATTTTGGTTAGGTTTTAAGATTGTTTAGTTTTATATTTAAAAAGTTAACACATTTTATTACTTTTAAGATCAGATACAAATATTATTTACTAACAACTAAAAGCTAGGAGAAATTATTCAGACTTCTTGGTATTAAAGTAATAAGGAAAAAGTTTAGCTTACCTCTATCGAGAAATTTTCTTAGTTCTACAGAATTATAATGCATCTGCACAAATGCTTTAAGAAACTTCGGAAAAACTGCACTTACACTATCTCAAAACTGCAAAGAACTGCGAATACACGGTAACAGTTAGAAGTAGCAGCGATAACGTTATCATTGAATGATAACCCACAAACATCATAGTGACTTACCAAACGTTTATTAAAAATGGGTGTACACTTACTTATCACTCCCTAACGCTGATCCAATCAGCGATAGCCCAAAACAGCGATAGAAAAATCATAGACTAAGTAATATACTCTGTGGAGAAAATAGCAGTTAGCGTCAACAGTCTCATAATATTGTGATTTGCGTATTTAAATAAATACTTTAAAATTGTCTAATAATGTTATAAAAATTGTTTTAAAATATTAGAAAATGATGGTAAGTACAGAACAAAAGCTATAGTTTACAACAATATAACAGAAAAATTTTGAGATAGTAGAAGTGCAGTTGAGCCGAAACTTCTGCTATATGGCAGACATTATGTATGAAATCAGTACAACCAACCTTTACAATAAATTCTCAAATGTTTATAAGAAATCGATGTATACCAATTTCCCCCTTCCTAACTTAACAAAATAAATTACAAGCATATTATTTATTGAATTGTAAACTAATCTGATGTACACTAATTTGTACCATCAGAACCTAACAAAATCTTCTTCTTCTTCTTCTTCTTTCCAAGTATTAGGCCAAGGCCTGTTACGATCCTATAGAAAATTTTCCCTCCAGCATTTCATAGGACCTAACAAAATGAAGTGAGTAAACATCCATTTCTTAAAATATATTTTTGATGTTGGTCATTCCGATTTAATAGATATCTCTGCCATCTAGCAGAAGTTTCTTGAAGCGTATGTGCACAACAATTCTGCAGAACTTTGAAGAAATCTTTAGGTATGCAGATAAGTATTTAATTTATTGTAAAAAAAAATTATACATATTGTCACATAACATTTAAAATATTACGAAATGTTAGTAAAGACAGAAAAATTACGTAGAGCAACAGTATTAAAGAATGTAATATGGAAAATCATAGGTAAAGGTATTCTAAACTTGAGCTAGTAATAACTATTTATTACCTTCATAAAATTCCAATCTGTCACAGAAATGTGAACCAAGACGAAATTCCATGGCTAGACAATCTTGTAGTGATTTTGTTGCTCCTTCCTCTAGTTCTTTCTTTATTACTTTACATGACGTAGGAGATACTTTGGAAAATACTTCCAAAGTCTTTTTTGCCCAATCTGAACCATCTTTTTCCAGTCTTTTCACAATCTCCTCCAATGTGGGAGCTGAGAAACAATTATCAATTTGTTCAAGATGAGGTTTCAGACTGAATTCATAACCTTCAACTTTGCTTTCTTTAGTTATCTTATCCAAAATATCTCTAATATCAGTGTCTGGATTTTTACATTCTAAAAGTTTTTTCTCTAATTCTGGCAATTTTGAACTTTCACAATAATGAGTTGCAACTCCTGCTTTCAGTAGATCAAGACCTTTTAATCTATGACCAGTGAGAGCTAAATATAAGCCTAACTTTCCTCCAAGCCGAGAAAGAAAATAACTACCACCAACATCTGAGAAAAGACCAATAGTTGTTTCAGGCATAGCAAACACAGTACGTTCAGTGGCCACTCTGAATGGACCGTGCACAGATAATCCTACACCTCCTCCCATTGTAATTCCATCGATTAAAGCCACATATGGAATACAATATGTGCCAATGAGTCCATTGAGTGTGTATTCTTCCTTGAAAAATGTTTTTCCTATGTGATCTCCCTTTAAACCAGCTTCTGCTAATGCTCTCACATCACCTCCTGCACAAAAAGCCTTCTCTCCTGCACCCTTTATAATGACCATACTTTTTTTCTTGTTCCCACTTCTTCAAAGTTGGATAAATCTTTCTAACCATAGAGAGATTTAGAGCATTAAGGGCTTTTGGCCTGTTTAATATAATGATCCCTTTATTATTCACTGAATTAAAGAGGACATCATTTTCTTCCCCCGAAGACATCGTTCTTCGAATTCGCAATATCACAGTAGAAATTTTCTGGGGCTTCAAATTAGTGGTTAAACCCGTCCTGCAAAGTGGATACTGTAAAAACAAAAAAGTAAATGCCTGTAGTAAAATCTAACCAAAGAAATTTTAAGCACAGTTTATATATGAACTGACGGCTGAATTTACCATTTTAACACAACAAATCGCCACTCTATTTAAGTGAACATATATAATATATCTCGTCTTAGATGTGTGTACTCTCACTAGACAAGACGGTGTCTGGAAAAGAGTTAATTAAATAGACATTCCAGTCACAAGGCCAGCCCAAGGCCAAAATCATAAAACACATATGCAGATGATGGGCGCCATTTTGAATATATTCTAAAGAAAAAGAAATTTAGCTCTATTAATGTGGTTACCCTGTTACCCGCGAATATTTCAAATTCAATCTTAAATGTTATACCAGGGATTATTCATCTATGATTATACACCCAAAGTCACATGAAAATTCTCCGAATGCATACAAAAACCTGACATTTGGTTCTCTTTAACTCACAAAAAATTTTAAAGTGTAGCTAGTTCACAAAAATGACCTTGTGCATTATCTGAATAATTGGGTACATATTTTGGCATCTGAACAGGCAAGAATTATTTTACATATCTCATTAACCATATTTGTAACATAAATGTTTTGCAAGTAGCCACAGAATAATATTATACTTATAGGCCTCTAAATTCCAAATAAAAGTTCAGTGGATTCTATGTCAAGTATCAGTCTACATAAATTCAAATTAAAAAACCAAACAGGGCAAACATTATTGTAGCAGTATGTAAAAAATTATCTCAGCAATGTATATATGCGTTTTTAAATCCAGAAAACTCTTGGAAATTTAATGAGAAATTGATGTAAAACCTAAAATACACTAAATTGTCATTGGAACATGCCCATTGCATTGCTAAAACATAATAACCAACTTATGAAAAACATGCTAACAAATATTAAGAGCCCAAGTACCTAACTCAGTAATGTCCATTTCTTCTACTCTATGCCAGGAGTCCACATATACTCATTTTATTTTGTTAGATGAGAAAAAGTGCAAGTTAGTGTACACCAGATTAATTAACAGTTTACTGGATAATCTGCTGCACAATACGGAAAAATTGGCTATTCTGTTTTTACAGTGACTAATATAGGTGTACTCTGGGCATAGAATCCCCTCAATTTCTTCTACCTGTGGCAGTGGCATAACCTATTACTCAATGGCATGCCATTCAGCTATCAGTGCTTACTGATATCTTAACATGCTACTTGTATGCGCTATCAGCTGCCAGCACCTATTAAGGTTTGAACTTGAAATATTTATATCTGCTATCAGCGCCTGTCTAGGTCTGAACGTGAACTACTTGTATATGTTTCATTACTACTTGTATGCGCTATCAGCTGCCAGCACCTATTAAGGTTTGAACTTGAAATATTTATATCTGCTATCAGCACCTGTCAAGGTCTGAACGTGAACTACTTGTATATGTTTCATTACTACACGCTGTGCTGTAGGAATAGCCCATATGGAACTTGTTCTGTTGATTTTATGATTAGTTCATTGATAGTGATGGGTTCATGCGCATCTCCATCCATCCATCCATCCAATGGCTGATTGCCTCAAATTCGAGCTTTGGCCTCCCTTAACTTCAGCCTCCAATCATTTCTATTTTGCGCAGCAAGCCTCCAGTTGTGACACTTAAGTAGATTTGCAGCATCTTCCTTAACACCATCCTCCCATCATTTTTTCGGTCTTCCAACCCGTCTATTCCCCATAAAACTTGCTGTAAGCACCTTTTTTGGTGAGAGCATTTGTACATGGCCAGCCAATTCTATTTTCTTTAACTTAATAAAATTGACAAGGTCAGGTTCGTTGTATTTGTCATATAGTTCTTTGTAGTATCGTATTCTCCACTGACCATTAATATTTATTGGTCCAAATATTTTCCTGAGTACTTTTTTTTCAAAATTATTTAGGGCTACTTCTGATCTTTTAGTGAGGCTCCATGTCTCACTACCGTAGGTCTAAACTGATCATATTAAAACTTTATACAGCCTTATTTTAGCTGCTGAGTGTATGTTATTACTCTTCATTATTTTATGAAGTGAGTAATAAGCTCGTGCGCATCTACATAGACAAATTCAAGCGATTTAAAATGTTTTATTCTGCTTGGGAAAAAGCTATACTTACGTCAGAATTTTGGCATTTGTAGTGAATGTTCTTTATGTAATAAAGCATTGATTGTAAAAAAATACTGGTAATATTAAAAAAATATTATGACACCTAGTATAAAAAAATTGTGCATATGGAGTACCAACTCATGAAAATTATAATTGATGAACTAAGATGAGAGGAAACATATTAGTGATACAGAACAGTTCTGTGTGTTTTAATGGTATTACAAACAATTTTGATGTAATCAAAGAATTATTGGACTTAATGCACTGAAATATACTACAATGGGGCATGATATTTTTTGAAACTATAAAACAACCACAACAAAGAAAATGGTTATAACTGAAGAATATCATATGTAGTAATGGAAAGTGCTCCAGCAATGGTAGGCCACATGCAAGAATTTATATCCGATTAAAGGGTCTTTCCACTTTTCAGCGGTTGCCCTTTTACCAGCCGGCTGCTGGCCCTTCACATCCACATGTGTCAATCACAGAGGTAGATGATCAACAGCCAGTGTAGGGGTGACATGTGGTTAGCATGTCAAGTCCCCCAGCCGTTATAGCTGGTTCCTCAACTTGGAGCCACTACTTATTGTAGCTACCCAATTGCCTCACGATGCTGGGTGGGCACCGGTCCCATACTGGCCGAAATACCATGAGAAAATTTCTTCCCCCATGGAGACTCGAATCAGCGCAAGTCCCGTAGCTCTGCGCCAAGGCTTCCTACCTTAACCGCTTGGCTACGGCGCAGGACAAGAATTTATATGAGATCTCAATTCGGAACTTGAGTCCATTGACCTTGTCCACTTCCACCCAATCCAGTGTCTTATTCATAAAGAAGCACTCTGTTCGAAAAGTGTTTGAATGGATGGTGTAATTGACACTGTCAAAAAAGTGACTAATTATATAAGGGCAAATGCTCTCAATCGCCAGCAGTTTTGGGAATTTTTAATCACTAGTGACGCAGACTACATCAATATACCATTTCATTGTGAAGTACTCTGGTTGAGCCGGGGAAAAGGGTTGGAAAGATTTTTTCACCTAAGAGGGAATATTTTAGAATTTTTACAGATGAAAAGCAAATCTACAGATGAGATCGAAAATCCAGAATGGATTGCAGAACTCACAGAACTGGTTGAAAAATGCAACTCTCATTTCATTAACTTGTTACCACAACATTGTAATTTTTTTTATAATTTTAAATACAACAATTTTTATAAATTTGTATCTAAGGTAATGCTAAGAATGTAAGGAGAATTAAAATATGTTCTTTATATAGTACCAGGTAATGCTGTTAAAATTAAAATTTTTCTAACTATAAAAATAACTGTTAATAAACAATATATATTGTGAATACAATATATATTGTGATTGATCTGTTGCTCAAATCACCACCTTAGAATTTTCCAAACAGAAGCAGGACTTCTTATAAGAGTTAGAATAGGGCCGTATGCAGCCAGAAAATGACTATTCAGAAGTTCTTTCTGGATCAATAATTTTCCAGACAGGTCGGTTCTAGAAGAATCTGACTGACTCTTAAGGTTTCTACTCAAGTAAAGTCTAGACTAGATTATTTCTACTCTTGCATAAATGAGGTGCAATAATCTACCAGCCATTTGTGTCCAAATTGTGGACCAGTGAAGTGGCCTGAAGAGTGAAGACAGGAAAATGTTATAAGTGAAATCATCAAAGAGTGTAAAGAATTGAATGATAGTAACAAAATAAATTGAGAAGGAAGAAACTTTATTAGCAACAAATCATTTGAGAGGAATCAGTTAATTATTGTGAAATAAATTAAGGAAACCTGGAAATTTTGTGTAAACATTTATGAAGTTAATTTTAAAAAAAATCTTTGCCTGTACCTAAACATCGCTATGTGCACTCCAATATGAAGTAATTAATTAATTATTAACTAATTGTCTCTAAGAAATTTGTAGGTGACATTTTATTATTTTAAGAAGAATATTATATTTAATTTACTCAGCATCTTAAAAGCTAAAAGAAAATCCATTATTTGGAGAAAAAAAATTAATATTTCTACTTGTATTAATATCAATTTCATAAAGGGGAAAACTGAGAAAACAATAATTGTCACAGTGATTTGGCAATCAAATTTTTTCCTTTGTTAAAATTATGTAACATTATTTTTACCTTTACCATTGACTACAATAGTTTAGCTGTATAGACCTACACTTATTTATTTATCTTAGTACTTAACAGCTTTAGCTTCAATGTTAATTTACTTACCATCTTAGATATCAGATTTATCACTTCTCATCGAAAGACTAATTTTATTTGAAGACAAAAATATATGCCTGAATCGGAATTTGAACCCAATGTCTGGTTCTGTACACCAGTACTCTGACATAAGAGCATTTGTGTACAGAACCATTCATCGGGTTCAAATCCCAATTCTGGCATATATTTTTCTCTTCAAATAAAATTAATTTTGTTAATTTATCATTGCTGTCCTCTTCTTCTTCTTCTTTCTTACCCCTAGATACATAAACCCAGTTCATTAGGCTGTGTTACATACCTTATGGAGCCAGATATAATAAGAATAGTTACATCTCGTAGACTGTGATGGGCAAGACATGTGGCATGAATGGGGAATGAAAGATGTGCATGGAAGCTTCTTGTAGGAAAACCAGAGGGAAAACGCCCAGTTGGTAGACCAAGAATGAGGTGGGAGAATAACATTAACTATGATTTGAGGGAATTAGATTATAGAGGGAATGATTGGAAAGCATTAGCTCAGGATAGGGATGTATGGAGAGCTTATGCTCGTGCGGCCACGAACCTATAGGTTTGATAGTGCCAGTGAGTAAGTAAGTACATACCTTATGGGTGTATAATGATATACCGGTTGTTGATTGGAATCCTGGAGAAACACTCTGTGACAGTGTGAGTTTGTCTCTAATGAGGCCGCCCCTTCTGGAGTATAGATGCCTTGTAGTCGCCCCTAATGGGGATCAGACACTACTTGCATGTTAATCCATCTTGCACATTTGCAGGGCATTCCCCAATCTGCCCTCTAGGAGTTAAAGGCTCTTCTGAGAGAATCATTATTGTACTAGTTAAAAACAGTCTTTTATTATTATAATGCAGTTAAATAATTAATTTCATTGTTTGTAGGATTATAGAATATTTCAGTTGAATTGAAGACAACAAACATAACAAAAATGGCTAAAAGAATAGAAGACATTGAACTAGGGCATCGTTTTGGTAGACCTGATATGGAAAGGATAGGAATCTTTGCAGAAATGGAATATATGAATGGAAAAGGATATGTTTCTCCATATGCCAGTAAGTATACATTGCTATTCTACAATAAGGAATCAAAAAATATCCAATTAATATAAATATTGACAGTCTACCAATATGATTGTATGTTCTTGAAGCCTTCATTTCCATTTCAAACAATTTTACACTTGAACTTTTATAGGAATAAATCACTATGCGGTTTAATTCAAGATAAAATCAAATATTTCCTACCTCTCCTCATATTAATCTTCTAAGTAGATTGCGATATCAAGACCATATCGGTCCCATCTTCAGTACCATCTTGACGACTGATGTTATGTCGATCTGAAGAAACACTTCTTCTTCCCTCTATTGGTGGACCTATGAACCTCTGATCAAGTCAGGATTCGCAGGAATTTCGAAGTTCATAAGTTTTTCCAGTCCACCGCTGTGGTCTCGAGATGGTGTGCTGCCTTGTCACACAGCGGGCCCGGGTTCGATCCCCGGTCGGGGCAGTTTTTCTGGGTGAGGTTTTCATCAGGGTTTTTCCTCACCTGTAAGACAAACGTCAGGAAAACTTTAAGGTCCAAACGGTCCCCAAAATCATATGGCCATTGTCATTATCATCATCATCATCCTTCACCGGTGTGGAAAGCAACAGGAAGCTACCACATGTACAATTCCCTAGTAAAGCTGCAAAGCATAGCATGAAAATGCTATGATTGCAGTGAAAGACCTGCCCTTGGGCAGAATTACTATGGATGGATAAGCTTTTCTTTGTTTTTCTGAATGTGGATTTTTTCACAAACCATGAGTTCCTTTTGTTTATCTATTTGTTTAATTAGGCTAGTTTTTGATCCCTCCATGGTATCTTTACCTTGCCGTGGCGGAGTTAGTTAGGCTAGCTTTTGATTCAATTAGATGTTTTTCGGACCAAGCATGAAAAGTCAGCAGTAGCTGCTCATTCTTGCTCCGAAAAACATCAAATTGAATCAAAAGCTAGCCTAATTAAACAAATAGATAATCAAAAGAAACTCACGGTTTGGGAAAAAAATCCACATTCAGAAAAACAAAGAAAAACTTATAAACTTTGAAATTCCTGTGAATCCTGATCTGATCCAGAGGTTCATAGGTCCACCAACAGAGGGAAGAAGAAGTGTTTCTTCCAATCAACATAACATCAGTCATCAAGACGGTACTGAAGATGGGACCACTTTGGTCTTGAAATCACGATCTACTTAGAAGATTTATTTGAGAAGAGATAGGAAACATTTGATTTTATCTTAGTTTTACTTCTTTTAGGTAAAATTGTATCACTCACCTCATATGATTCTTCTTTTTTAAATTTAAACTGGTTTTGGAACTTTACACTTCAGCTCCATCTTCAGTATTTTCATGACCGTTGTTCTGTCATCTTGAAGAGTCGTCTTTCACTCCCTTTGTTGGTAGACTGAAAAATCTCGAAATCACCTAGTTGAGGGAGCTAAGTTAGTATAGTATTCTATCAATGACCCCTCTCTAACAACTTAGGCATTAGTGTCTCAATTCAAATATGGTCTTTCAAGGACCATCACATTTTGCACAGAGAATTCTTATTTCAGAGTTCAGCTCCTTTTACATGCAATAAATTTATGTCATGAGACCTACAGTTTTACTTTGCTTCCAAAGAAAGCTTATTTTTGGGATTTTTACATAATTAAAAATCCATTTACCCCAACCAGGTCTAAACCCTGATCCTTGAAACAAGAAGCAAACATCCTTAACAATATTCTACTAACTCCAAAACCAGTTGGATTTTGTCCGTCGCCGTGGCGTAGTCGGTAGAGTCCCCACCTTCCACTCCGGCGGCTCGGGTTCGATTCCTGGCAGGGTAGGGGATTTTAAATCTCCACCCTGGGTCTGGGTGTGTGTGTCCTGTCCTTGTGTTTATGTGAGGATAAAAGAAAGTTAAAAAACAGGTAAAACAAAAAGGAAAGAAAAGGTAAGACAAAAAGGAAAAACAGTATAAATGAGAGGGAAAAAAAAAAAGATATTAATGAATAATATTCATAAATGCTATTATCTAGATTTGAACTGAGATAAAGGTAGTGCAATCCCATTACAGACTTCAGGAGGACCAACAGATGAAACTACATTTCAAGCTGTGTAAGCATCTGGGGTAGTAGGAGGATAAGGCTCTGATATTCAGCCTATTTTCAGGGAAGTAATTGATAAAGAGCTGATTTTACAATAAATTAATTTATGAATAAACTTTTTGTACATAAACAACCATTATTAAAAAAATACAACTAATCAGTGACATGACAGCTCTAAAGATTCAAGGCTAACTGAATATTATATTATTTTTGGTCTGGACATCTTACCTCAATATTAATGTTGATTTGTTCTTGGACATGTTTCAAAACAATTCTCTGTTTTATCTTCAGCTTTCCCAGACTGGTTTTATTTATGTTGCATTATGTTGCACCACCTGGATGTCGATGTCAGCTCCATCCTGTGGTTGGCCAAAGAACCTCCAAACAAGGTCACCCTCCATCGGAATATCAAAATTCATAACTCTGTTTCTGTTCTTCTGAATATAAATTTTTTCCCAAATAGTCAGCTCGTTTGTATTTTCTAACTGTTTTAATAATTTAGTGTCTGAATTTATATTATGTTTTTCAGACCAAACATGAGCAGCAACTGCAGATTTTTCAATTTCTCCATTTTTAATATTTCTTATGTGTTCTTTGGTTCTAATTTTTAGGTTTCTTTTTGTTTTCCCTATATATATCTTTTCACAACCCATGCATTCAATTTGATATATTCCTGACTTTTTATTTTTATCAGTTTTTTCATTTTTGTTGGTTTTATTAGTTTATTTAAACTGTAGTTATTTTTTGGTGCTAATTTAATATTAAACTTCTCAAATATATTTTGAAATTTATTATGTACCCAGGGGTGATATGTGAATTTCCTATATTTTTTCATAGGTGGTTCTTCTTTTTCAAGATTACTTCTGTTTATCATTTTTTGTTTTTTATACTTTTCTATCCTTTTATGTACCATTTTTTCATCAAACCCATTTTCTCTTGCTACTTTGATTATGTGTTTTTTCTCATGTTTGAAATCTTCTTCGTTTAAGGGTAAGTTTACCAATCTATGAGTTAAACTATTAAATGCTGCTAATTTATGTCCAATTGGATTGAACCCTGTTGATTTTATAAAATTTTCCGTATGAGTTTTCTTTCCTATGAATCCTGAATTCAATTTTTCTTTTTTCTTCGTTTCTGACCAATTTAAGATCCAAAAAAGGTATTTGTTTATTGTCTTCTATTTCTTTGGTGAATTTAATGTTTGTACTCTGTAAATTTAATAGTTTTAGGGAATCTTCTACATGTTTTTCTTTAAACAATACAAATTATATCATCAACATATCTACTCCAAAATTTAAACATTGTGGGATGTGCTTTGGTGATTTTACATTCAAAATCGCTCATAAATAAAATTTGCCAGGAAAGGTGATAATGGGTTTCCCATTGAGAGCCCTGATTTTTGTCTATAGAAATTCCCATTGAATGTAAAAAACATTTGGTCAATGCATAACGCAGTTAATTTCAAATAATCTTCTTTGATCTCTCTGTCTATGTTGTTTTTTCTTAACCAATTGTTCAATATCTCCAAAGTTTTTTGTTTCGGTACATTTGTGAATAGTGAAACTACATCAAACGAAACCAACCTATCTGTGGGTTCAATTTCCACTTTTTCTAATTTCTTAACTAATTCCAATGAATTTTCAATCTGCAGACTTTCAAAATTATTAATTCTTTTAAATTGATTATTCAGCCATTTCGAAATTTTGTAGGTTGGTGATCCAATATTGTTAATTATTGGCCTCATTTTGTTTCCCGGTTTGTGAATTTTTGGAAGTCCATGTATATTAGGGTTTCTTGGGTTGCTTACTTTTAATTGAAATTTTTCTTTCTTGGATAGAATTTTAACATTTTTAAAACAGTTTTCCACTTTTTTTATGGTTTTTGGTAGGGGGTCATTCTTAATTTTTTCATACTCTTTTTCTTTCAAAAGTTCTTCCATTCTATTTTGATAATCTTCTTTGTTCCAGAATTATAATTTCGTTACCCTTATCTGATTTTGTATATACAACATTTTTGTTATTTATTTCTTTGAGTGTTTTTAAATTCTCCTTACAAACTGGGTTTTTATTTGTATTCTTTATTTTATTCAAAATTTCTTCACATTTTTTTCTGATGATTTTTTTCTTCTGTAACTAACCCTTCTATTGAATTTTCAATGTCCACTATGTATTCTTCTATTCTATTGGAATAATCTATTGCTGTTTTTAGACCGTTTTCTAACAATTTTGTCTCTTTTAGGTTAAGGTTTGCCTTTGAAAAATTTTTAACATAATTTCTGGTGGATTCTGATTTTTCTTCATTTCTGGTTTTATTCTGATGTTTGATTTTATTTGATGTATTCTTCTTTCCCTTTGATTTAGTTAACAAATTATTTATCTTTGTCTTTTGTTTCTCAATTTTCTTTTTCATGGTTATGTTCAAAAAAGTGAAAAATTTATTTTCTAGGTTTTCCCACATGATGTTTCCTAATATTTTAGACAATTTGATATGTAACAAATAAATTTCAATATCCAGATTACTGATCATTTCAAAGTGTTTATTCTTTTCTAGTTTTAGTAATTTGTTCTCCAAAATTTTTTGTTGTTTGCTGTTATTGTTATGCTTAACGGTTTTTCTAATGAACATGGGAACCAATTCTAATTTTAGACATTGGTTGATGAATTTAATGTTTGTTTGTAAGGAGAATTTAAAAACACTCAAAGAAATAAATAACAAAAATGTTGTATATACAAAATCAGATAAGGGTAACCAAATTATAATTCTGGACAAAGAAGATTATCAAAATAGAATGGAAGAACTTTTAAAGAAAAAGAGTATGAAAAAATTAAGAATGACCCCCTACCAAAAACCATAAAAAAAGTGGAAAACTGTTTTAAAAATGTTAAAATTCTATCCAAGAAGAAAAATTTCAATTAAAAGTAAGCAACCCAAGAAACCCTAATATACATGGACTTCCAAAAATTCACAAACCGGGAAACAAAATGAGGCCAATAATTAACAATATTGGATCACCAACCTACAAAATTTCGAAATGGCTGAATAATCAATTTAAAAGAATGAATAATTTTGAAAGTCTGCAGATTGAAAATTCATTGGAATTAGTTAAGAAATTAGAAAAAGTGGAAATTGAACCCACAGATAGGTTGGTTTCGTTTGATGTAGTTTCACTATTCACAAATGTACCGAAACAAAAAACTTTGGAGATATTGAACAATTGGTTAAGAAAAAACAACATAGACAGAGAGATCAAAGAAGATTATTTGAAATTAACTGCGTTATGCATTGACCAAATGTTTTTACATTCAATGGGAATTTCTATAGACAAAAATCAGGGCTCTCAATGGGAAACCCATTATCACCTTTCCTGGCAAATTTATTTATGAGCGATTTTGAATGTAAAATCACCAAAGCACATCCCACAATGTTTAAATTTTGGAGTAGATATGTTGATGATATAATTTGTATTGTTAAAGAAAAACATGTAGAAGATTCCCTAAAACTATTAAATTTACAGAGTACAAACATTAAATTCACCAAAGAAATAGAAGATAATAAACAAATACCTTTTTTGGATCTTAAATTGGTCAGAAACGAAGAAAAAAGAAAAATTGAATTCAGGATTCATAGGAAAGAAACTCATACGGAAAATTTTATAAAATCAACAGGGTTCAATCCAATTGGACATAAATTAGCAGCATTTAATAGTTTAACTCATAGATTGGTAAACTTACCCTTAAACGAAGAAGATTTCAAACATGAGAAAAAACACATAATCAAAGTAGCAAGAGAAAATGGGTTTGATGAAAAAATGGTACATAAAAGGATAGAAAAGTATAAAAAACAAAAAATGATAAACAGAAGTAATCTTGAAAAAGAAGAACCACCTATGAAAAAATATAGGAAATTCACATATCACCCCTGGGTACATAATAAATTTTCAAAATATATTTGAGAAGTTTAATATTAAATTAGCACCAAAAAATAACTACAGTTTAAATAAACTAATAAAAACCAACAAAAATGAAAAAACTGATAAAAATAAAAAGTCAGGAATATATCAAATTGAATGCATGGGTTGTGAAAAGATATATATAGGGAAAACAAAAAGAAACCTAAAAATTAGAACCAAAGAACACATAAGAAATATTAAAAAATGGAGAAATTGAAAAATCTGCAGTTGCTGCTCATGTTTGGTCTGAAAAACATAATATAAATTCAGACACTAAATTATTAAAACAGTTAGAAAATACAAACGAGCTGACTATTTGGGAAAAAATTTATATTCAGAAGAACAGAAACAGAGTTATGAATTTTGATATTCCGATGGAGGGTGACCTTGTTTGGAGGTTCTTTGGCCAACCACAGGATGGAGCTGACATCGACATCCAGGTGGTGCAACATAATGCAACATAAATAAAACCAGTCTGGGAAAGCTGAAGATAAAACAGAGAATTGTTTTGAAACATGTCCAAGAACAAATCAACATTAATATTGAGGTAAGATGTCCAGACCAAAAATAATATAATTAAAATAACCTCAAAATATAACTTCCTAAAATTAAATACTAACTGAATATGTTGCCTTCATAGGCCAGCAGATGACAATATAAAGAGTCACATCATATTTGAAGAGAAAAATTATACACTCGGACTGGGCTTGAACTGGGACCTTTCTAGGCCAATACTCTACCGACTGAGCTACCTGAGCAAGTTCCAATCTAAACACAAATCGTTCTCTTATATACGCTGTTAATTTCTGCACATTAAATGCTATGAAACCTTTGCTTCTATCTTGCAAATGGTGGCTTCTTTATTAAGAAGACATTTATTTGGGAATTTTGCATTACGTTATAAAGCCATGGCTTCTTTTGATGTCTTTATTATTCATTTCATACAACTCAATGATGGATTAATCATATTTGAAGAGAAAAATTATATGTTCAGGCTGGGGCGGGAATTAACAGTATATACAAGAGAAAGATTTGCGTTTAGGTTGGAACTTGCTCAGGTAGCTCAGTCGGTTGAGTATTGGCCTAGAAAGCCAAAGATCCTGGGTTCTTGCCCCAGTCTTCATATATGATTTATCCATCATTGAGATGTATGAAATGAAAAATAAGAACATAAAGAGTCACATGTTTAACATGATGCTATCACTCAACCTCAGGTTCAGTTTTCTTCATCATTGTGAAGTTATTTAGGTTTAGGTCTTTTGTGTTTGTTCCTATGAGATCTCAAGATGTGGTTGGTCAGTCCATCTTAATTTTGGTCTTCCTTTATCTCAAAGTCCTTTAGATTGATTCTGCAATGCCAATTTAGGAAAGTGAGATGGGTCCATTCTTTGGACATGTTGTAACCAATTGCTTTGATAATTCTGAATTTCTTCACCTATATTTTGAACTTATAACTTATCGTGCATATCTGTGTTTCTTTGCTTGTCCATTTTTGTCAAATTTAGGAGTGGACATAAAAATCTCATCAGTGCCACTCACAATTTTGATTTGATTTTAGAATTAAGTATCCAGTTTTTGCTGCTATATTTCAGTTCTGATTTTCCAGTTACAATAATGTAATTTCAATTTGGTTGTAGTTGACATTTGTTTACCAAAATTTCTTAAATTAATTTAATTACTTCTTGATAATGCAACTGCACCATTATCCTCTCAATTCTCCACCCTCCTCCAGACCCTATACATTTCTGTAGTGTATGTGAGAATTTAAACATAGGCTCAATTCTGGAAATGCATCCTATTATGCATTATTACATGGACTCTTGTCTCCCAACTTCTCTAAAAAAAAACATTAAACTGAAAATATATAAAATTGTTATTTTCCCAATTATATTATATGGATGCAAAACATGGACTCTTACTTTAAGGAAGAAGAAAAGATTACGAGTATTTAAGAATAAAGTTCTCAAGAAAATTTTTAAATCAAAGAGAGATGAACAAACAGGCAAGTGGAGAAGACTATATTACAGTGAGCTTACACGATCTTTATGGGAAAACAGATATAATAAGAATACCTAAGCCTCATAGACTGTGATGGGCAGGACATGTGACACATGTGAGGAATGAAAGAGGGGCATGGAAACTCCTTGTGGGAAAACCAGAGGGAAAGCATCCAGTAGACAAGCCAAGAATGAGATGGGAGAATGATATTAACTGTGATTTGAGTGAAGTAGATTATACAGGATATGATTGGAAAAAAATTAGCTCAGAATAGGAATGTCCCATCCATAGTAATTCTGCCTGAAGGCAGGTCCTTCACTGCAATCATAGCATTTTCATGCTATGTTTGCACTTTACTAGGGAATTGTAGGTGTGGTAGCTTCCCGTTGCTTTCCACACCGGTGAAGGATGATGATGATCATCATCATGATAAGGGCAATGATGATGATCATGATCATGATAAGAATGATGATGATGATGGCCATATGATTTCGGGGACTGTTTGGGCCTTAAAGTTTTCCTGACATTTGTCTTACAGTTGAGGAAAAACCTCACCCAGAAAAACTGCCCCGACTGGGGATCAAACCCGGGCCTGCTGCGTGACAAGGCAGCACACTACCTCGAGACCACAGCGGTGGACAATAGGAATGTACTGAGAGCTTATATTCGCACAGCCATGAATCGATTAGTGCCAGTGAGTTAGTTAGTTAGTATGTGAGAATAAATCCTGAGTTTGTTAGTTAGTATATAAGAATAAAACCTGGACCTGTGGGATGCTGGTCAAACATGGTAAATACTGAACTTTTATAAGAAAAAATCACTATGAGGTTTAATTTAAGATTAAATTAAAATGCTTCATACCTCACCTCATATCCAGTCTTCTAATTAGACCGCAGTTTCAAAGCCTTGGCGGCTTCATCTTCAGTACTTTCTCATTGACTGATGTTATGTCAATCAGAAGAACTTGTTCTTCTTCTTATGAGTTGACGAGAAAGTAATGAAGATGAAGCCGCCAAGGCTTTGTAACCACGGTCTAATTAGAAGACTGAATATGAGGTGAGATATGAAGCATTTTAATTTAATCTAATGGTAAATACTCCTTGATTTATTTAGTCTTTTTAATAATAGAAGTTGATAACATTTTAGTTCATTATTAGGACTTTGTCTTAAATTAGAACAGTTAATACAGGGTGTTTCTAACGCCACTATTCATTTCCATTCTTTCTTCTTCATTACGTGTATCCAACCGTAGCTGATTTCACGAATCCATTGTATACTTACGCTATAAGTTGCAATGGGGCTGCATTTGTACATGCAGCTTATGTGGGCATTCAAGGTGAGTGTCCATGAGGTTAAAAGAAAGAGATATAGGAAAGAGAGAAATGAACCCTTCGGCCTCGAATACTCTAATACCATCAGGATCGAAGAAAACAAGAGGTCAGGCAAGAGAGACTGGATAGGAAAGTAAACAGAGGGATCTTGTACTAGAAAAGGAAGAAATACCAGATTGGTTAAAGATAAAAGTAAGGAGCAAAACACAAGTAAGTGGAAGCAATGTTTTGCTCAGCTTGGGCACCTTGTGGTCACCATCCATATATCCCCTAGATGGGGATCCCTGAGGGTCTATTCATTTCCATGAAAACACTATTATTTTTTTCTTTTCTTTACATACACTGTTAGCTTAGCACAACATGTTTAGTACAGAAGAATGTATTACCATTGTTTTTGCACGAGTATGCAGACTGTCATATGAAGACGCCAGAGCTGAATTTACCCATAAATTCCGTAAACCAGCTCCCATAACAGTGCACATTCATCTGCTTTTAAATGAATTTAAGCATAATAGCAATGTGTGTGACAAGGCATGTCATGGATGATATCAACAGAAACAGTTCAACATCTTCAAAGCCAGTGATTGTCCAAATGCATCAACTCAATGCCTCAATAGGGAGTTGAATTCTCCTTGTAACACAGTGTGAAAAAATCTACATTTCACTCTATGAAAAGTCCTTATCAAGTCCACATTTCGTGCCTGAAATGGATAGTGGCTTTAGAGACATTATAATATTTTGGCTGCACTAAAAAAAATTACTATTTTTTATTTAAGGGAGTATGACAGGTATATCCCACTAATGCTAAATTAACCAAAGTTATGTCCCATTTTCTCTGAACAATCTGTGATAATGTTATGAAATTTTGAGAATGAATAGATTCATAAATTGTAAATTCACTGATCTACCTTTCATCAATATACTCTCATTTTGAAGAAAACAAAGTATTTTTATTAGAATAAGAATATATTTTATTTGCAAATAAATGTTATATACAGTATTGACACCCAAATGAGCAAGTGCTCGTGCTCGGGTGCAGTTCAGTTATACGAATAAAACAAATAGAATATATACATTTCAAGTTAGGGGCCGGTTTCATTTTTACATAAATTATGGCACATACAAATAAAAAATAATAATGTATTGGGAATAAGACTTATTCTAACAAAAGAATTAATGTAATGGAGAATGATATACATAAAATAATATAAACCATATAATGTAATGGATTATATTTAAATATAGATTTTAAGTTTTTTTTTTTAATTTGGCTTATATCTTTTGCTAGAATGAAAATAGATAAGATAATTTAAAATTATGAATTTATACTCTACAACCACACCACAGCCTAGCGGTTCTTGGTGCCTGGCTACAGGACTTGCACTAGTTTGAGTCCATAGGGGAAGAAATTTTCTCATGGAATTTCAGCCACTGTGGAACTGGAGCCAGTCAGCATTATGAGGAATTTTGCTAAGCTATAAGTAGCGGCTCCAGGTTGAGAAAACTAGTGACAAAGGCTGAGGGACCCAACCTGCTGACCACATATCACCCCTATGATAATGATTAATAGATGTGAGGCCAGCAGTCGGCTCGTAAGCCAAGGGCCGTCTAGGCCTGCTGTGCCATGGAGTAAAAGTAAAAGTAAAAAAAAAAAAGTAATTTTAAGCATTTCAAAGAAAACAGGACATAACTTTGATAAATTTAATATTATTGGGACACCCCTTTCATATTCCACTAAATTAATTAGTTCAAATAAATAGTTCTTGACTTATGAATTCTTTAAAGTTTTAATTATATGCCTCCTTGGTAACTATTTTCTTTCTGATAGATTTGTTGAGGAAAGAACCTACAAAAGGCCGGCAGCTTTTCCCAGGTGGTCCAAAGTCAAAATGTGGAAAACAGGATGGATATTTCCAAGAAGAATTTCAGCGTATATTTGAGAAAGAAGCCTATACCAATATCTTTAAAATTATGATGAAATTAGAGTAAGTGATAACATGAATGTTGAAAATTGTTATGACCTAAGACAATGTGAAACTCTTTTCATGATAACGGAAGATATCTTATTAAAATACAATTTTATGTTTTATGGTGTATTTATAGAAAAGAGTCTGCAAAGAAGAATATTTCAAAGAGTGCTTTTGTTGTCCCTGGGATCAAGAAACATTCATGTCCAGGAGACTATTATGGAACTTTCTCTGGAAAAGTGGAAGGTAATGAATTTAATTTCTGTAACAATGATACAGGTACTTAAGTGTAGATTTTGAGATGATATATATCCCCATAAATATGATTAGGTCTATATAATACATTTCTTTCTTAATACAAGTTGATAATCAACATTTTTAATATTCATTATCATCACAATATTGAGATTATGTAAAATGTTTTAAATAGTAATATATTACATTTTTTTTAACTTAATTAACGAAGATGATCTTGAAGAAGATTTTCAGGTTGTAGGCTGTGGTCATGAGGCTTGTAGTTCCCCTACGTTTCACCAGAGACTGCATCTGGCATCCTCAAGGGTTGTCTTGAGACTGGCAATTCTGTCCACTGTCTGTCCTATTTGTACGTTCACCGCGATGCGTTCGTAAGTTATATCTGCCTTCTGATTGGTCAGCGGTAGGGACTTCCATTGCTCCAATGAGATTGCTGTTTGATGGTCAAGTCAACTGTACTTGTAGAGGTTTGCATTCTGCATTTTTTAGAACCGGTATCCATACTTTGTTGACTTTTAATGATTCTTCTTTTCTATTGAAACTGTTTTTATGTTTGAATATTTCGATGGCTTCTCGTTGTAGACGGGTAAAATAGTATGTGCAGTTAGATAATATGTCTGTATTCTGGTATTGTACTATGTGGTCATCAAGTAAAGAGTGTTCTGCTACTGCTGACTTATCTATTTGTTTAAGACGACTGTATCTTTCATGCTCCTTAAGTCTGGTTGCGATGCTGTGTTTGGTGGTGCCTATATACACTTTTTCACAACTGGATGGTATCCTGTATATGCCTGCTGTCTATTGGGGATGGAGTTGATCTTTTATAGGTATGAGAAGGTTCTTGATTTTCATGGTAGGCCTATATATTGTCTTTATGTCTTCTTTCTTTAGTAGTTTTCCAATGCAGTCCGTTACATTCTTAATGAACAGTAAAAATGCCCTGGTTGAAGTTTTTTCTTCTGATTCTTTGTTGCTGTTGTATCGTCTGGAATGATTGGCTCATTTGATTTCTTTCCAGTTGTATCCATTGGCTGTGAATACCGTATGTAGGTGTTGAAGTTCCGTTTTTAATAAATCCGGATGACAACGTTTTTTGGCTCGATCTGTCAATGATTTGATGATTCCAAATTTTTGTTTAGGGTGATGATTTGAGGTTTTATGAATATACCTGTCCATGTGGGTAGGTTTTCTGTAGAAACGTCGGGGATCTACACGCCTCATGACCACTGCCTACAGCCCGAAAATCTTCTTCAAGATTATCAAGCAACTCTGGCCGTGAAAGTCTATGTCAATACATTCATTAACAAAGTTTATTGAATAAAAAGTCAATTGTAATTGAGGAAGACAGATAAAAAAATTCCATCCATCCATCTTATGGCTGATTGGCTCCCGTAACTTCTGCCTCCAATCATTTCTATTTTGCACAACAAACCTGTTGCGACACTTAAGTAGGTTTGCAGTATCTTCCTTAATATCATCCTCCCATCGTTTATTCGGTCTTCCAACTCGTCCATTTTCCATTATAAAGGGTTCTGATATTCCATGTGCCAATTCATAAGTCAATTTTCCTTTGCTTTAGTCGTTGTTGTTGTTGACCATCATTCCAAGGCATGTTGCGTTTCTGAACATATTTGTTTTTTTCATCCGATGTATTGTTATTACCCTATAAAATATTGTTTGTACATGACATTTACATTGCTACATTATTGTATCTTTAACTGTTTATAATTAGTATAGTGTATATCTATATTTGTCAAATATTTATTTGTATTTGTGCTGGTTGAGTGGAAGAGAGGGCCTTATGGCCTTAACTCTGCCAGAATAAATAAAGTATTAATTATTATTATTATTATTATTATTATTATTATTATTATTATTATTATTATAAGGCTTTTTGCAAAATGTTCAGGATTTTCCCGGAAAGGTTATAGGCTACAAGAGAATTTTAATGCTCAAGCCCTTCACCCTTAAAATAGTGAAAAGTAACTAAAAGTGGCTTTTTATACGCCTAAACCATAACAAATACACCACTATGTACACAGAATTGAATATCTAAAAAAAACTCTACAAAAAGCCCACGATAGCATATGTTTATCTGTTAGGGATAACTCACAGTAACCATTTTTGTCTTTCATTGATGCCAAGAAGATCAGAATTAAGTAGATTCTCGGGCATGCAGAGCAGCAGCACGGATAACTCGAAATAACAAATTTAGTCTTTCAACTCATTATTGCCAAATACATTGGGATACGTAGATTCCCAGGCAATGCCAGATAATCAGCATGGGGTATCTAAAAATAATAATGATATAAATTTATAATTATTATTCCTTTTACTTATTCAACTAAACGTAAAAACACATTATCATTTATAATTGTAGGCTTTCACGGCTGGCATCTTGATCCATATTTGGTTCGTCTTCCGGGCTTATAGGCCATGGTCCGGTTGTTTTCATACTCAACGTTTCGTCTACTGCTGCAGTAGACCTCATCAGGAGATACTGTATGCTCTCTGTGAACTCCTCAACAGTCGGCCAGTCTGCAGCCGACTGTTGAGGAGTTCACAGAGAGCACACAGTATCTCCTGTTGAGGTCTACTGCAGCTGTAGACAAAACATCGAGTATGAAGACAACCGGACCATGGCCTATAAGCCTGGAAGACGAACCAAATATGGAACATTATCATTTATTTAGCGTAGCAGCACACGCCAGGTATTAGCTAGTAAATTTATAAAAATTAATTAAATGAGATGTATCTCACCTCTTATTTTGTGTTCTTCAAACGCGGAAACTGCAGTTTTCAAGAGGAATCCCTCCCATCTTCAGCCAATATCATGACTGTCAAATTTCGGTCTACATTCTCATCTTCAAAGTTGCCATCTGGTGTTGATTTGATGAACCGTGAGATCAAATCCCACTCGCTGGAAACTTCAAATCAACACCCCATTTTGAAGATGAGGATGTAGACCAAAATTCGACAGTTGTGATGTTGGCTGAAGATGGGAGGATTCCTCTTGAAAACTGCAGTTCCTTTACTTGAAGAACACTAAATATGAGGTGAGATACTATTTATTTAATTAATTTTTATTAATTAAAAACCTCATAATGTTATTTCCCATAATTAATTTATGAATATAAATTTATATTAATAACTAATAAATAGCGAGTCATGAAATCTCCCCTCATAACTCCGTGGCAAAGCATGGTGGGTGGATTTTTAGGATGGAAAAATCCAAGGAACAAATCTTCTGTGAGGGACTTTAAGCCATGGATCCCAAGTCTAAAGATTTTCAGGCTTGTAAAGAAGAACCACAAACCTGGTTGAAAAGGCCTCTGTGCAAAATTTACCGACCATTTCCCATCAAGTAATACATTTAATTACCCATTAGATTAAATTAAACTATTTTCAGTCTGATCATCTTACCTCAATATTAATGTTGATTTGTTCTTGAACATGTTTCAAAACAATTCTGTTTTATCATCAGCTCGTCCAGACAAGAACAAATCAACATTAATATTGAGGTAAGATGATCAGGTAGCATAGTGGTTATGGCACTGCGCTATAAGCCGGAAGGTCGAGGGTTCAAGTCCTGTTGGGGTCAGGATTTTTAAACTGACCCAAACCTTCCGGCGGCACTATGGCCCTGGGGTCGACTCAGCCTCTAACGGAAATGAGTACCAGATGCTTGTTCTGGGGGTAAAGGCGGCCGTCACGCAGGGCTGACAACCCGGCTGACATAAAGTGCTGATAGTCTAGAAAAAGTTGGGAGCCTTAACCTCCTAGTACCCCAAGGGCCTCCTGAGGCCTGTTGTGGGATCACTTTACTTTACTTTTTTTTAAGATGATCAGACTGAAAATAATTTAATTAAAATAACCTCAAAATATCACTTCCTAAAATTAAATATTAATTACCCATTAGATGTTTCATTGAGGCGCTAGGCCAACTCCCTATCACTCACTGACATCTATGAGTAAATGAGCCTAACTAAATTAACTTGGTCAATAAGCTCTCATTAGGGAGCGCCCTAATCCTAGCACAGAGAAGGGAAGGACTTAAGTAGAAGATGAAGATTTGAAAATATAAATTCTCATTGGCCGAGTTGAAAGAAAACTGGTCAGAATACTATGTGGTGCTTTGAAGATCATGGAGTTATGAGGTGAGATTTCATGACTCACTATTTATTAGTTATTAATTTGAAAACCTCATAATATCATTTCCCATAATTAATTTATGAAATATAAATTTATATTCAGCTTTCAGTCCAGAATTGAAGAAAAAGCGGCCTTATGAGAAACAGAAACCAAATGTATTGGTAAATCCAGGAAAAAAGGGTGGACCAGGATATGTAAAAATTACTATATCAGAATATCCGGAACATGGGTAAGTATATACATCATCAAAATCCTCTTGTAGAAATTGTTATGATCTTAAAGATATCACCCTCATTTCAATGGACATCAGTACGTTCTTTTGCTATGAAATATACTTTCATATTTTGGAATTGGAATGAAACCAAATGCATGTGGAAAGAAAACCAAGAGATATTGTTCCCAATAATGTAGCATTTCCTTTGCACTGAGATATTATCTCTACAAATTGGTCCTCAGAGTCTAGTTGGTATATTAACAGGTTGTATCATGTGAAGAATTGGGATTATGTAGGAGAGATTTTCAGATGGAGGACATTTCACTACCCATTTGCAATCCTCTCCTTCCTTCTTCAGCTACTTAATTATACAACTTACATCATTATTATGTTACATTTTGTAAGCTCAAGCCATTATAGTCCTGTTTATCTTTCCTTATGTCCCCTCATTCAAGGAGCCAAGTCTTCGACATAAGACTCTTCTACATAATGTCTTCTCAATTTATCTATTTATTTATTTAATTTTTTCCCCCATATTCTTCTTAATTTGTTCCTCCCATCTATATCTCAGTTCGTTTCTTGTGTTGGACTCTTCTTTCTTATATAGTAGTCTGTGGATACTACCATTGTCCTTCCTTTTACCAAGGCATTTTTATTCCAAAGTAAAAATGACAGGCTAAATAAAACTAAAAATTAAGAGGATAGTTTCCATGACTTGTCAACAACTCTATACAACTTGGATAGTTTGGAGATTGAGAGCACATCATATCTGTATAAGAGAAACTATGGATTGCTTTAAGACTATGGGAATTCAGACTATAATCATTAAAGCTATATAAAATTTATATGACAATTGCATATCTAAAATTAAAATTGGCAGTAAATTGTCACATGGTTTTACGATAAATAAAGGTCTTCGTCTAGGTTGTTGTCTATCACCGACTCTGTTTAAAATATATGTACATGAAATATTAAAGAATTGGAGGAGAAAATGTTCAAGCATGGGAATTCCTATTTCAAACAACAAAACTTTATACAACTTACATTTTGCAGATGATCAATTGTTAATTGCACAAGATTATGAAGATTTAGACTATATGACTAGAAAAATTAATAGTAGAAATACGAAAAAAATGGGGATTAATTTTGAACATGAAAAAACAATAATATTTAATCAATTGGTGAACCAGAACAAATTTATTTTGGAGACTGGAGAAACAATAAAATCTTGTAGTGAGATCACATATTTAGGAATTAAAATAAATAAAAATGGGAGTTATGAAGAGGAAATAAGAAATAGAAATAATAAAGGAAAATTTGCAATTGCTTGCCTCAATGGAATATTGTGGGATAAAAATATAAGTAATAAAAATAAAATGAATATATATGATACAATTGTTAAAAGAATCATTACTTATGGAGCAGAACTTTGGCCATTAACAACAAAACAAAAAAGTATCTTTTGGCAACAGAAATGGATTTTATATGAAGAGCAGCAACAATTTCAAGAAGAGAAAAAATTAGGAACTCAGTCATAAGGGAGAAAATGAAGATTGGAGACACTATTTTAGATTATATTAAAACTCAGCAATTAAGATGGTACAGACATGTCCAACGAATGGAAGAGGATTGGCTACCAAAATCTGTTTTGGAATGGAAACCTGAGGGAAGACGAGGCAGAGAAAGACCTAAAACCTCCTGGAGTCAGGGAATATGTTTATACATGAAGGAGAAAACATCAACAACCAGGAGATTGGATGGACTGACAAAATTGGCTATTAGGAATAAGACAATGTCAAAAACGTTAATCAACCGATGACCTATCTATTAGCACATTATTCCACAATCTTCTATTTCATCATATTCATGACAAAATTAAATTTTTTCTAAAGAAAAATTAATGTCTGAACTGGGGAATCAAAGCCCGGACTTCTGACTCTGCACGTCGGTGTGCAGTCCATCACACCATTCGAGACTTAGCACAAAAGCTAATATATGATGTACAGAATCTGAGGTCTGGGGTTTAATTCCTGGTTTGGAATGTTAATTTTTCTTTTCAAAAAATAAATTTGTCCAGGACCAGAATATGTTAAACTAAAAAAACATAAAAATGTTAGGCTTTGCTACTTAAAAGTAAAGATATTCTCGTTAAAGATATTTCGAATGGAAGTCATCTGATGACGTTAATAGCTCTAGCTAGCTGCCTTCAGACATAGGAGAGCTGCACATGTGGAAAGCAATGTTAACGTTTGTACCGTGTCTTGAATAGTTGGTGGACTGCATGCCGATGTGAAGAGTTGGAGGTCTGGGTTTCGATTCCCAGTTCAGATTTTAATTTTTCTTCCCAAAAAATAAATGTGTCCAGAATTGGGACATGTTAAACTAAATATAATATCAAGCTTAAATATTTGAATTAACATTTTTCAATCCTGGATAGAATCTGATTTAAATTAAATTAAATAAGTTTAAATGTGTTTACTTCCAACAGCAACAATAGAAATAGAAGCTTCTGCCTAAGAAAGGATATTCTTATATTTAAATGTTGCCACTGTGCTATAACTAACTAACTCACTGTCACTATTGAATCTGGAAGTTCAAGGCCATGCAGACATAAGCTCTCCATACATTCCCATCTTGAGCTATACGAGTGTAATTTAAATTCTTGACATAAAGAAGTCCCGCGCCGTAGCCGAGCGGTTAAGGTAGGAAGCCTTGGCGCAGAGCTACGGGACTTGCGCTGGTTCGAGTCTCCATGGGAGAAGAAATTTTCTCATGGTATTTCGGCCAGTATGGGACCGGTGCCCACCCAACATCGTGAGGCAATTGGGTAGCTACAATAAGTAGCGGCTCCAGGTTGAGGAACCGGCTATAACGGCTGGGGGACTCGACATGCTAACCACATGTCACCCCTACACTGGCTGTTGATCATCTACCTCTGTGATTGATACATGTGGATGTGAAGGGCCAGCAGCCGGCTGGTAAAAGGGCAACCGCTGAATAGTGGAAAGACCCTCAATCGGAATCGACATAAAGAGTTAAAAATTGATTAAATATTATTCAATGAGTTTTAATATAATTTTACAATATAAGGCAAAGTTAAAAATAACTTACGAGTAGAGCTGTTTGAAGAAGCTTTCACTCTTGTTAATCTAAAATACAGGACTTCGATTACATAATGTTTTCTCTCTCCAGCCTTGTAATTTGTGTATTTTATCCATCTGGAATTTCATTATTTGGCTCTAATACAATCCATTAGTGTTCATCATTCAGTTTTTTTGTTGTCATATTTATATAAAGTATCTTCTATAAATCTAAATATATGAATATATTTTTCTAGGTAATAATGTCCTATTGCTATTCTAAAGTGAGTCATTGCTTCTCTTCTTGAATGTTGAAAATATTTCTCATATGTTTACTTTTTTTTTTTGCCCCAGGTTATCTTTTGACATTCCTGGTGTTCTCTCCTGGCATGGCATACTTGTAACTCACTTGTGATTTTATATATCCATCCACAGTAATTCTGCTCGAAGGCAGGTTCTTCACTGCAATCATAGCATTTTCATGCTATGCTTGCAGCTTTACTAGGGAATTGTAGGTGTGGTAGCTTCCCGTTACTTTCCACACCAGTGAAGGATGATGATGATGATGATGATAATGATGGCCATATGATTTCGGGGACCATTTGGGCCTTAAAGTTTTCCTGACATTTGTCTTACAGGTCAGGAAAAACCCTGATAAAAACCTCACCCAGAAAAACTGCCCCGACTGGGGATCGAACCCGGTCTCTCTGTGTGACAAGGCAGCATGCTACCTCGAGACCACAGCAGTGGACGATTTATATATATATATATAATGTATTTAATTTCAAATATTTCCGTTCTATCAATGTTTTTATTATTCATTTCATACATCTCAATGATGGCTAAATCATATTGAAAGAGAAAAAATATATGCTGAGACTGGGACCTGAACCCAGGAGCTTTGGCTTTCTAGGCCAATACTCTACCGACTGAGCTATCTAAACAAGTTCTAATCTAAAGCCCCAGTCTGAGTGTATAATTTTTCTCTTCAAATATAATTTATCCATCGTTGAGATGTATGAAATGAATAATAAAAACATTGAAAGAAGCCATACTGGCTTTATAATGTAATGTAAAATTCACAAATAAATGTTTTCTTAATAAAGAAGCCGCCATTTGCAAGATAGAAGCAAAGGTTTCATAGCATTTGGTGTGCGAGAATTAACATATAAGAGAAAAATTTGTGTTTAGATTGGAACTTGATCAGGTAACTCAGTCAGTAGAGATTGGTCTAGAAAGCCAAAGGTACTGGGTTCAAGCCCCAAGTCTGAGAGTATAATTTTTCTCTTCAAAATTATTTCTGTTCTATACTGATTTTGCACTATTTAGTTTTTCTTTTAGTGTATTTTGTATGTTGAAACTTATAATATTAAGTATATATATTTTTTTTTTTAATTGCAGTGAAGACTATTATGATGCTGGAAGAGTAGAACTTTTGAAAGCTTATGCAAATTATAAGAAAACATTTAAAAATGGTCCCTTCTATTCGGCACACTATACTAAATCATATTTTGATCCTAATCCATTTTATGAAGAGACACAAGGAAAAACTTACATTCCACCAAAGGAGAAGATATATTTTAAAGATAAAGGAACAAAATGGTATCCCCCAGCTCTACCAAAAAAAGTATAATAGTCTTTTTCTTTCTTAATTTAAATAAAGGTAAAAGGAGGTATGCCATGATATAGTTAATTTCATGAAAGTTAATTTTTTTAAAACATTATCATGATATTAGTCCACCGCTGTGGTCTCAAGGTAGCATGCTGCCTTGTCATGCAGCGGGCCTGGGTTCAATCCCCGGTCGAAACAGGCTCCTGGGTGAGGTTTTTCCTCACCTGTTAGACAAATGTCAGGAATCCATATTTGGTTCGTCTTCCGGGCTTATAGGCCGTGGTCTGGTTGTCTTCATACTCGACGTTTCGTCTACTGCTGCGGTAGACATCATCAGGAGATACTGCGTGCTTTCTGTGAACTCCTCAACAGTCGGCTGCAAACTGGCTGGTCGTTGGAAACTGTTTCTCTGTTTATAGCTAAATCCCGGGTGGAGGGGAGGTTTTCTGCGCGCACCGAGTTTTGCGCTGTATTGCCGTGTGCAGAAGTCCTAGGCTTCGTTGTCGTGTTATGCAGTGCTGGGATCCAAATTTTGTTTATATTCAAGGTTTCTTCTTTTTTGTTGAAGGAATTTTTATGTTTATATATTTCTATGGCTTCTCTGTATAGTCTGGTATAGTAATGTGATGTTTGTGATAATACCAGGGTATTATCACAAACATCACATTACTATACCAGACTATACAGAGAAGCCATAGAAATATATAAACATAAAAATTCCTTCAACAAAAAAGAAGAAACCTTGAAGATAAACAAAATTTGGATCCCAGCACTGCATAACACGACAACGAAGCCTAGGACTTCTGCACACGGCAATACAGCGCAAAACTCGGTGCGCGCAGAAAACCTCCCCTCCACCCGGGATTTAGCTATAAACAGAGAGACAGTTTCCAACGACCAGCCAGTCTGCAGCCGACTGTTGAGGAGTTCACAGAAAGCACGCAGTATCTCCTGATGATGTCTACCGCAGCAGTAGACGAAACGTCGAGTATGAAGACAACCAGACCACGGCCTATAAGCCCGGAAGACGAACCAAATATGGATCAAGACGCCGGCCGTGAAAGCCTACAATTATATAAATGTCAGGAAGCTTAGGGCCCAACGGTCCCCGAAAATCATCTGGCCATCATCTTTATCATCATCATCCTTATCATTATCATCATCATCCTTCACCAGTGTGCAAAGCAACGGGAAGCTACCACACCTATAATCCCCTAGTAAAGCTGCAAAGCATAGCATGAAAATGCTATGATTGCAGTGAAAGACCTGCCCTCGGGTAGAATTACTATGGATGGATCATGATATTATCATCTTAGATAGAACTTACAAAAACTGCCAACTGCTGGCCTCACATCAACATGAGCCAATCACAGAATTGGATGATGTCCAGCCAGTACAGGGGTGACGTGGTCAGTGTAACGATCCCTGAGCTCTTATAGCTGATTTA
Source organism: Diploptera punctata (assembly GCA_030220185.1). Taxonomy (NCBI): domain Eukaryota; kingdom Metazoa; phylum Arthropoda; class Insecta; order Blattodea; family Blaberidae; genus Diploptera; species Diploptera punctata. Next base: position 96,441 of record JASPKZ010009549.1, read on the forward strand.
TTCAACCTGGAGCCATTACTTATGATAGCTACCCAAATTCCTCACAATACTGAATGAGAACTCATCTCGTCCACTGATCAAAATCCCATTAAAAATTCCTTCTTCCACGAGTCTAGATCCAGCATAACATAATCTTAACTCTGTACCAAAGCATGATGCATTAGACCGCTTAGCTATGGCAAGGGACACTATACCCTGTCTGCTCCTAAAGTGATCCTCGTCAAAACAAAACCATGTGACCTGCTCGCTTTTCATTGGTTATGGACACCGACATATGTTATAGAAGCAATAAGTATGCAAAAAAATAGTTCCCTTCTTTAAATTATAAATATGCCCTCTGAATAATAGTATCCAAAACATACAAAATATTCTAAAACATACCTAATCAATAATTACAACTTAAAATAGTTTATTACATATGGGTGATGCATTTGAGTCATGCTTCAGTCGATTCCCATGAAACAAAATGGCTGAAAGTATCGAGTCTTCTGTTGCTGTGTCGTCATCTCCCTGTCAAAAGTGACAGTAATTGTGGCACGAATGATGGAAGGATATTGCTTCTACAATGTACATCGGTGTCCATAACCAATGAAAAGTGAGCAGGTCACGTGGTTTTGTTTACTGAGGATCACCGGACAGAGTATAGGTACAAGATTGAAGATAAAAAGTTGTGTTCCTTGAGTACAGGACCTGAGTCTGAATTACTGCAATCTTTTTCCTCACATCATAATACCGTGACAGTCTTTCAAAATTAACTACCACAGTTTTAGTCTTACCTATATCACATACATACCTACCTTTATCCTATAATGCTTTACAGTAAATAAAAAAGTAATAGATACTTTAATATAGAATAAACAGATTCTGGAATATGTGGTTTGTTTTATATATATGCTGGGATCGCACAGTGGTGCAGTTGGAAGTGTGCTAACATATAAAGTCAGAGGTCTTGGATTCAAATCCTGGCTCAGGCATTTATTTTTCTTCCCATGTCGTAATTGGCCTTCATTGCTAAATGTCAAAAATTTAATGAAATATCTAAATATACAAGCATTACTACTATAAAGTAAAAATTCTCTTTAAAAATGTTTACTTGTTATAGTAGCTACTAGATGGCAGTTTGACCAATGTCCCGCTGCCTTTCGTGAATTGAGAATTATATATTAGAAAGAAAATTAAATGTTAGTGCTGGGATGCCAGAGTGGTGCAGTTGGAAGCATGCTAACATGTAGAATTAGAGGTGTCGGGTTCAAATCCCAGCTATTTATTTTTCTTTTCATGTCATAATTGCCCTTCATTGCTAAATGTAAAAAAATTAATGAAACATCTAAATATACGAGCATTTCTGCTATAAAGTAAAAATTCTCTTTAAAAATGCTTACCAGTAGGCCTACTTGTTATAGTAGCCACTAGATGGCAGTTCAACTGATATCTTCTGTCTCTTGTGTATATATTAGGAAGAAAATTAAATGTTTCTGCTGGGATGCCAGAGTTGTGCAGTTGGAAGTGCACTAATGTATAGAGTTATAGGTCTCAGGTTCAAATCCCAGCTCAGGCATTTATTTCATGTCATATATATATATATATATATATATATATATATCATCCGATATTATGGCAGTTGCCGTCGTCTTCTGGAAACCAAATGTCATTCCTCTCTGTCCATCCATTGATCTTCCTCCAATCCTCTGATATTCATAGCCGCTTGTAGCCCTTCTATCCAAGTTTTCTTTGGTCTTCCTCCTTTCCATTGGGATTCATTCCATAATAATTTTGGGCAATCTTTGCTCTGGCATTCTTTTAACATGGCCATACCACTGTAATCTTTTCTTTTCTCTAATATCTATGATGTCCAGATCCTCTTGTACACCCATAATTTCTCTTATTTCTTTATTTTGTATTTTATCCATTCTAGATTTTCCAACTGATCATCTTAAAGCATCCATTTCTGTACTTAAAATTCTTTTCATTTCCCTGGTAGGTATTTGCCAGACTTCAGCACCACATGTTAAAATGCTCTGAATTATGGTTTGATATATTTGTAATTTTCTATTTTTTGGAATATTTTTGCTCCACCAAACAGAGTTTAGAGAATTTATTGCTTGTTTTGTTTGTACGATTCTATTTTTGATTTCCACTGTGTTATCACCTGAATGGTCTAATTTTGCTCCTAAATAAGTGCATTCAATACATTGTTGAAATTTATATTTTCCATTTCTTTTCCTATACATAGATACGAGTATTTAATATTCACAATATTTATGTAAGTCCCCATTTTTCATATTCTTTTTAATTTTCTAGATTGGTGGTTGTAAATCAGGATGTTTTGAAAATTGGCCAGAACATTCAGCAGACAAATACAGGCCTAAACCTAAAGATAAAGAAGCTAAGAAAGGTCCAAAGAAAATATTTTATCCTCAAGCATGGTCCAGAACAATGCAAACTACTTCCACAGTACACAACAAAATTGACATTGCTGTGAATGCAAAGAATTGGAGAAATTTTCAACCTATTACATTTCCAAATAAGTAGTTATTTTGATAATCATCTAGATTATTATTAGTTATAAGTTTTAAGATTGATGTAATAATTCAACTTATAATAAATCATACCAGTAATATAACAATTATCTATCTCTATCTTCGGGTTTTTACAGCTGCTGCCGTCTTCCCGTGCCAAACCTCCAAAGCCTACGGTCTTGGGCATCTTCGATGCTTAGCCCTCTAGCTTGCATTACTGTCTTCATGTTTTCCTTCCAAGTTAACCTTGGTCTTCCTCTTTTCTTCTTTCTGTTCGGATGCCATTCATATAGTTGCTTGGGCCATCGCTCATCTTCCATTCTTAAAACATGTCCTAACCACTTTAATTCCTTCTCCTCAATTCTTTCAATTATGCTTTCGTCTGCTTCCATTATGTTTCTAATTTCCTTATTTGTGACATGTTCTAATTTAGACTTTCTGGCACTTCTTCGTAAATAATCCATTTCTAGAGCTATTAGTCTATTCTTGTAGTACTTATTGATTGTCCATACCTCACTTCCGTACATTGCAACACTATGTTCATATATTTAGGGTCGTATGCAAATACATTACTCTCTACTCAAATTACTTCTAATCACTGGTGAGCTGAGATCGAATTAATGGCCGCCTTAACCGGTCATGCATGAATGTTGACGTTTTCGTAATATTGGCAACGAATTACCCAGAATTCTCAGCGATAAAACCACTTCCGTTATTTTCGTCTGCTATAGAGGAATGCATTTATGCTTGATCCCGCAAATAATACCGTATACAAACACGTCTGCGACGCGCAATATTACGCCGATTCTCCTGTTCTTCCAGTTGAATTCTTTGGTAGACTCTATCAAATTCCTCTTCTCCGCGTATACCGAAAACATGATCAAAGTCTTCAAGGTCTGACATCTTGGATAAGTTTCAAACTACATCGGTTACCATCGGTTCCCTTCGGGATTTTCACATAAGTTTATATCTTGAGCTACGATCTTAAGGTACCTTGTCAGGTAGCTTTACAATTATTACCGCGTGAATAGATTTCTGAGTAAGAAAAATGTGTTTGAATAAAACTTTATCAGCAGAGAACGCCTTTTACTGTCTAATGCGTTCAAACATTCAACCCTATGTGTACCAGTTTATTTTAGTTCAAACTTTATAATAATAAAACAGGTTTACCTACATCAAGATTCAAATATAAAATAAATATTTTTTTATTTAATTCTTATTTATAGATGCTTTAACATTTAGGTATGTATCATATCCAAGATCATTAGGTTATCTAGCAATAACCAAGATCATTAGGTTATCTAGCAAGCTGTTTTTCTGTTGTTGTATCTGTCATGTGTTTTTTAAAGGAATTCTCTAATTTAATTTTATCTACTATTATAACAATCAGGGGGCATGTCGTAGCATAGTGGTTAAGGCACTGCACTATAAGCCGGAAGGTCGAGGGTTCAAGTCCCGGTGGGGTCAGGATTTTTAAACTGACCCAAACCCTCTGGCGGCAATATGGCCCTGGGGTCGACTCAGCCTCTAATGGAAATGAGTACCAGACACTTGTTCTGGGGTAAAGGTGGCCGTCACGCAGGACTGACAACCTGGCTGACATCAAGTGCCGATTGTTCAGAAAAAGTGGGAGCCTTAACCTCCCACTTCCCCAAGGGCCTCCTGAGGCCTGTTGTGGGATTACTTTACTTTACTTATTATAATAATCAGTGACTCTTTAGTTCATAGTTACTAGGCAACAAAACCTATACTTATATTCTAACAAAACATGCTATCAAAGCATAAAATACAGGTTCAACAAAATGTAAAATACAGTAAAAGCTCCTTATTCGCAATTCCCTTACTCTCGTTTTCATTATTTGCACGTTAAAAAATTGCGACACAGTTCCTGTATTTGCGGCTAAAAATTTCTTTATTCACAGATCCAGTCAGTATATTAGAAGGATTAGTATCCTTTATTATCACATAGAGAACTTTTCTTATTGCATGCAAGTGCCAAGGTGGCTTTTACAAAGAGTGATTCAAACCAAATGGACAAATTAATATCAAACCTTATTGTCACTAAGACTAATGTTCATTTTAAAAGCCACCATCACCATATTTCACGTGTTGCTATGTCCGTTGATTAATGTCACCCTCGCCACAATCGGTGTTTGTTGTTTCAACTTGTCATTTGTTGCAATAATTTTTATTGAATAACACGTGTCTCTTCTGCTTTGTTGCCAATTTATAATGTTGAGTAAAAGGAAAGAAAATTAATTCCAAAGCGGAGAACAGTAGTGTGTATATATATGATATGAAAAGAAAAATGAATGCTTGAGTAGGGATTTGAACCCGAGTCTCTAAACTCGGTACATTTAGCACTCTAACGACCTGAGCTACCCAAGTATTCCAACATAAACATACATTTTTCTTATATATATATATACTGGATACAATCAAAGATTCTAGATACAAATATCACTTTAAATGTCAATGCATCTAAAATAAGCATGAAGTAAAAAAAAATATTCTCTATAACAAATAAAAAAATACAATGCCATGCTATTCTTTGTATCTCTAAATGTTAGAGGAAGAATTGAACTAAAATAAAATGCAGTAAACAGAAATAAAAGAACGAATCTTAAAAATATGAGACCTTTATTCCTTTATCACACATGCCCATTGATGTTCTGTTAGATGTATTAAACACTAAATAAACTAAAATAAAATGGTATTATGAAATTGGACGTAAATCACAGTTCAAATATGTTTCATGTATTTCATTAAGGTTAAATTGTTTAGGAATAAGCTAAGCAAAACATATTGTTCATTGCTGAAGCTAATTAAATTATATAACTTAAAATTATATATAAATATTTTATAGAAATCAGATTATGAATGTGTCTGGACTTCTATAATACGAATAAATTATCTGATTTTGACACACAAAGCTAATTAAAATTATACAATATTATTATTCTAAAATAAACACAACAGTACAACCAACAAATCTCTGTAACAAGATTAAATTTTCAATTCTTAAGTTACAATTAACAAATCATTGCAAAACAATTATTGTGTATTCGTAAGAATACAAATGGACAATTAAATAACAAAGGTTTAAATTGGTATTAGTTTTTATTTTTATTTAAAAATGGGAGATTTTTATTTGTTGTCTCTAAGGATTGTCATAGATAAAATATAAAGGGTATCTTGTACTTCTCCATCATTTGTAATCCAAGATTGGATTAAGAGGAAAATATTGCTTCCTCCAAATTGGAGGAAAACAAACTCAATAAAGATAACAATTATTTCAACAATACTTCTCTTCTGTATATACAAACTGTTATCAGAATACTTAATAAATTTTAGAGAAATTTTAATTAATAAATTTTAATTATGTCTGTTCTGTTTGAAATAAATTTATAATAAAGTTAATGAATTTTATTTAATCCCTCATCTTACATGATTAAAAAAAATTACCAGTTACTAAACTTTCTAGAATCTAACTCTAACTTAAACATAGATTTAAATGGATTTACAAAAATGTTTATAATTTCCTGGTAACAATTTTAAAAACGTAATATGAATATTAATGTACACAGACAAGTCATTTGTAGGCCATAGTTAAAAATGCATAAAGCTGGAGGTCTTGGATTTTAATTTCTGTTTAGGTGCAACATTTTTCTCTGTAGTATGTTAATATATTTTATATGATCTTAAAAGTAAGCTGAGGGATAAACATATTTATTTTGTAAAAATTATTTTTATTCATAACGTCACTTAAAGTGTGAACAAAGTAATATAAACACCCAAGTAATGGGATATAGCCACTACATTTAGCATTTTAAATCACTCTGAATTATTCTACAAATGGTACAAAAATTGTATTTATTTTGCTGAATATACCCTGTTCCTTTATATTAATAAATAATAACAGTAGTTGGACATTAATTTCTAGAACAGAATATAATGTAATTGTATAAATAAGAGAAAAATCACATTTAGATAGCTTTAGGTAGCACAGTTGAAAAGAGCACTAGTGTATGGAACTAGAGACCTTGGGTTCAAACTCCAATCTAGATGTAAATTTTTCTCTTCAAATTGAATATAATATCTTAATAACACTCAATTACAAGAGATTATAATTAATTAGAGGATCCAGTTAAGCAGAGTAATTAGAAACAAGTACTTTGATTGAAACGAATCATGGGCAGTAGATGGTTGCCGCTCACATTCCAGAGAACATAATGTCTTGATATTGGTGAATCTTGGAATTGTGCAAGAAAGGAGCTTAAGTTTATCAATCCATGCTTGGACATCCTCAGCTGTATTACACCTTAGAAAAGTCAGTATCTTCAAGGTAAAGTTTTGTAACTTCAATGATGTATTTGATTATACAAAATGGTACGAATTATTTCTCTCTTTAATTATGATAACAGGTGTTTATATTGTTTTGTTCACTCTAATACCGTTATATAGTGTGATATATGTCATTAACATAGTGTCATTGTGTTTTAAGAAAGTATTATTTGTAACACTGTAAAGTGCAATTTTTACGCAAGGAAACTATTCTTATAGTAATGCTGAGTTGGTATCAAATAAATTATTAGTGCCATCTATCTGTTGTACACTGTTCCCTTTATTCAGCCATTTTTATAAGCACAAGGACACTATTAAGTATGTACAGTATTTTCTATGTTGATTTCTCAACATTAAATTTACAAAACATGTACAATGTCAAACTATGATTTCTACAATTTTTTTTGAATAAACATTTGTACACAATCACTCATATTGTTTCCTTTTCATTAATATAATTTATTTATTGATAATCTACTCACATTTTGAACTTAATTCTCTATTTTTAATGAGAATTATTTTAAAAACATTTTATATAGCACCAAAAGTCATCATGGCTATGAAAGCCATAAGGGCTTGTTTTATGTTAGAGGATGAGTTATGTGGTGTACGCAAGCTTAGTTGGGTTGAACGTAACAGGCCGATAATAATCAACTCCAGATTTCCATCCTCGTGCTGCAGTGTTGTAGTTGTTAAGGTTGGCATACAAATTCTGACTTGTAGCTAAAGTATTATGTCCAGCTTCAGGCACAGGTGGTGGCTGCTTCTGTACCACTTTGGGTGGAGCTGCGGCAACACTTGGTGCAGAGCCTATAATCAGTATCAATTAGCCATGACTCTAAATTCACATTAAATTATGCCTAAAATTAATGTTTATGATTAAGGGTAAGCACTTCTTAATTATGATGTTTTTATTATTAATTTCAAACATCTCAATGATGGATAAATCATATTTAAAGAGAAAAATTATACGCTCAGACCGGGACTTGAACCCAGGGCCCTTGGTTTTCTAGTCCAAGTGCTCTACCATTTGAGCTACCTGAGCAAGTACCGATCTAAATGCAAATCTTTCTCTATATACGTTGCATTTAGATCGGTACTTGCTCAGGTAGCTCAAATGGTAGAGCACTTGGACTAGAAAACCAAGGGTCCTGGGTTCAAGTCTCGGTCTGAGCGTATAATTTTTCTCTTTAAATACTTCTTAATTACTTTAGACATTAGTGCAGCGTACCAACTACTTAAGTAAGATAAATTATGCTATTTTAATATATTAAATGGGGTTTTACTGCAGTTAATTTTATAGAAAAATCAATGTTATAGAAAGAGAATACCATAATTTAGAAGCCCCAGTGACATTAACAATGATATGGGAAAAACTGCTAAAAAAAAAAAGGCAAACCTCGAGGAAATAGACAAAGTCAAAGCACACTTTTTAAAGATACCGCCAAGCATATCAAAATACACACTTTCACGCCTAACATACATACTGACAAAGGAACCTTTCTTCATAGAAGAGCTCCACCTGGACCTTCTCGTGCCAGCAACAGATGCCTACAAAGAACTGCTGAGGGAACTCAATGAGAAAAGAGAACAGATATGGCCTGAGTTCTACACAAGGGATGCGATGATCTACAGGGAATGGACAGCAGCCAAGATATGACCTCAGACACACCGTGACAAGAGTCGCGGTCCATGGTTTCCACCACAGGATATTCACAACAGTGAAGCGCCATAACCCAGAAGAAAAGTGCAAGTGCAAACTATGTGGGTCACACTGCGACCGATATCACCTATTACAGTGTAAAAACATGGGAACCTCCATAACAGACTTCTGTAAGACATGAAAACATTTCTTTCTACATGGCCATTGGCTGCAATAATACCTATTATTATAAAACTGCTATAGGAAACAAAAAATGTAGCATATAAGTAGTAAATCAGCTAAGTGCTAAAATCATTTAACACATTGGTGACGGGCCACGGAGATCTCCGTGTTTAAATGTCCAGTGCTAGATGACCAGCCAAGGAGGTTTCTGGTTTTATCTTTTGTATGGTTTCTCTGCCTCTTCACTTTTGAAGGAGGCATGCAATTTTGTTTTTTCTTATTGTGAAATAATTTTTAGTTGTTTTTGTACCCCTCTCTTCTCTTTTATGAAGTTTCCATCTTTACAGAAAGAGTAGTTTACAGTTTCAAGACAGGCAGCTGGTGGAATATGGAATTTTAGTGTGGATAGTTAGGCAATTATGGGATACGTATGTAACCTGGAAATATATGTTGCAGAGGGGAAAAAATAGAAGAAACACTATTTTCCGTTCTGGAGCCAAAATTATATCTGTGGCATCATATCTACCAGGATAATTATTATAATAGTGCGGCTATAGCTGAAAATTTTGCTCGAAAGAAAGACGAGAGTTTGTGGAACAATAGGATTAACAGGGGGCTTCCAAAATCATTTCTGGAAGCAGGAAATAAACTCAACCAGGAGAAAGTGTATTTTGTAGTAAGAGGGAAGTTTTGCTTCAAACATGGAAAGATAAAAGAGACGTAAGAATGGTTAGCACATTACATCAGGCAACACGAGAGTGGGTAAACTTGTAAAAATGTCCTATTGAATACTTCAATATAACAAGTATATGAAGGGCATAGACAGGGCTGACCAGTACCTATCATATTACTCCATCCTTAGAAAAACAGTGAAATGGAGCAAGAAAGTTGTATTGTGGCTTCTGAATTGTGCACTCTTTAATGCTTTCAGGGTCTATAAATTTCAAAACCCTAACAACAAGATGTCAAACAGAAGTTTTTTTGCTTGAAACAGCCTCTTGTTGGGCAGTTGTGAAATTAGGAATAGATGATGGGGAAGAGGAAGAAAGACAGAGAGAAAAGGAAACCACTTCTAGGACACCACGTCAAGACCCACCAGGTAGGCTGTCAGGAGACATGAAGAAATATAAATTAACACCAATTGTGACTGGAAAGAAAAATACCCCTCCAAACCTTGCCGTGTTTTCAGTGAACACAAGAAAAGAAAAGAAACTCGCTACATATGCTCCTTTTGCACTGTGCCTTTACATAAAGGGGAATGTTTCCAATGCTATCAAACCCTCAATTTCTACTAGAAGGTCTGATGAGAACACTAATAAAGAATTGCTTAAATATTATTGTTATCGACTGTAAATATATTGATGTAAAAACCACACTGTGCTAGCATGGTTTAAAATTTAGAAGTCCAGCCCACTGACAGAAATGACTGGTCTATCAGGGATGGGCGGAACACACAGCTGTCGGTCACCAATGTGTTAAGTAAAATTGTTTTAGCTCACTTTATATTCTTCTTCTTCATAGACTGGTTTCAGGACCTTTTTTGGTTCCACCTCAGTACTTTCACGACCATTGTTAAGTCTGAAGACGACATAACAACGGTCATATAAGTACTGACCAGTGCCAATCTTATATTAAACTTTTTGAAATTTTTTTTAAATGCGTTTCAATGAATGGTAAATGCATTTCTTGAATTTTAATTTTTCTTCTGATTGTTTTATAAATGTGCTTTCATTAATTAATTTTTGTCCTTTAAATTTATTTATTTTCCTGTATATCATATTTTCTTCAAAGCCATTGAAACACCACAAGTTTCAGAATATTTTCAAAAAGTTTAACATAAGATTGGCACTGAAGAACGAATACAGCCTAAATAGGATAATTAAAACAAATAAAAATGAAAAAAATTGAAGAAGAAAACAAATCAGGAATTTATCAGATCAAATGCATGGATTGTGACAAAATTTACATAGGAAAAACAAAAAGAAATTTGAAAACAAGGGTGAAAGAACATCTTAGAAATGTCAAAAATGGTGAAGTAAGAAAGTCAGCAGTAGCTGCTCATGCTTGGTCTGAAAAACATGTAATTGAATCGAAAGCCAGACTAATTAAACAAATAGAAAAACAAAAAGAACTCACGGTTTGGGAAAAAATCCACATTAAAAAAAAACAAGAAAGAAAAACTTATGAACTTCAAAATTTCCGCGAATTCTGACCTGATCCAGAGGTTCATTGGTCCACCAACAGAGGGAAGAAGAAGTAGTTTTTTCTGATCAACATAACATCAGTCTACGAGATATTACTGAAGATGAAGCTGCCAAGGCTTTGAAACTGCAGTATAATTAGAAGACTGGATATGAGATGAGATATGAAGCATTTTAATTTAATATCATACTTAGTTGAATTTATTGCTACTTCAATATAAAAATGTTTTCAATTATCTTCAATACAAAGTCTGGTTCTAAAAACCGAATATGTATGTAATATTGGAGATCCTGTATAATATTTTTTTAATATTATAATAATTTGCAGATCAAATCTCAAATCTCTGGAATGTATTAACTGTTGACTCAGAGAAGAAATCAAAAGTTTCAATTGAGGAAATGAATAAAATAAATAATGCGGAGAAATATTTTCCTAGCTCTTAGAATAATTGAAAATAATGGAAAGTGAAAGCTATGAGGTTAAGATTCTTTGTCATTCAATCTCTAAAATTTTATTGATGTTATAAAAATTGTAATATGTAAGAAGTTTAGCGATCATCATCTGAAGCAAATGCATTCAAAGGAAAGAGTTTCCTTGAAGTAATAAAAGTGCTATAAAACACATTTGACAGACTTCAATAAAGCTAAAAGAATGTGGTATGTTGCAGTAATAAAATTTGTAAGAAAAAGAGACTTCAAAGAGTTGCTAGAGCAGTCAATTAAATTAATATGGAATGCCTTTACAACTGAACTACAACAAACTAGTAATCAAACATAGTTTAAAAAAGGAAGAAACAATCATGTTAAATAATTTCCAGACTTACCAAAACATTTCACAGAGATTCAATAAAAACAAACCTGCACAGTCCTTCACAATGTTTTTTAAAACTAGTGTACCATATAAATATTATACCTTATCCGCTCTTAGAGTGATCCTAACATGAACAAACGTCAATTGTATCCTTCTGCCATTGGCACCACAATTATTGTCACATTGACAGGGAGCACGTATGAAGTATGTAAGACATGTGATCATTGAATGGGGTAGATTAAAAGAAAGCTGGTGATATTTTTTCACTGAACTTTTGAAATACATTTAAAATAATTTTTTTTTTACAAATTTTATTACTTGACCACTAGTCAAAGATTTGCTAGACTTTTGTTTTAAAATTTTAGATGGCAACACAGCAACAGAAGACTTGACACATGCAGCCATTTTGTTGCATCAAAATCGACTTAAGCATGACTCAAATGCATGATCCTTATGTAATAAACTATCTTAAGTTGTAATTATTGATTAGGTATATTTTAGAATATTTTCTATATTTTGAATATTATTATTTTCATTCACGAAGAATAACAAGTACATTCAGAGAACATATCTTTTATTTAATGAAGGGAACTACTTTATCACATACTTATTGTTTCTACATCATAATTCAGCGTCCATAACCAATAAAAAGCGAGCAGTTCACATGGTTTTGTTTTGATGAGGATCACTTTAAGAGCGGATAGCCTTAACTACAAAGTTCCTGATATTTAAGTGCTTTTAAATTCTAACAACGGAACTGTCAACCATTGCATGCTGAAACCTACCTTGAAATTTCTTCCAGAAAAGAATTGCGATGTACCAAGGCTGTGTAAAAAAATCTGCCATTTTTAACTGCAAGGCATTAAAATCCAGAACCAAATCATCTCTCATTTAAACTATAGGGAAGTAATACAACTCATGAATTGGTAGATTGGAAACCTGCACTACCTACTGTCCATGCTGTGTCCAGCCTCACTCCACTCTCCTCTTACTCATGCAGGGAGTCCACCTTCTCCATACAGTGGGATACCATTTTTGATTCTAGCTTCGATTTTTGTGCCTTGCAGTTAAAAATGGCAGTTTTTGGACATGCTTCTTTGGGAAAAATTTCAAGGAGGTTTTGGCATGCAATGATTGACTGTTCCCTTGTTAGTGAAATGCATACATATTCACAAATTTTAAATCAAGATAAAATTCTTCACTTCAATGGAAAAAAAAATAATAGGCTTTGTAATTAATTCATTTGCTTCAGCTTTAACCTTTTCAGAAATTAGCGAAATATGACCTTACTAAAGAGCCTGGTTACATATTTATTTTTGGACATACAAAATTTACAAAAATTTAATTCTGTTACAGGTACCATCGTAAATCTTAACACCTAGTTGAGATCTGCAAAATTTTGGAAAATATGTTAAATTATGATTTAGGAATTATATTTCAGTTTCTGAATTGAATATACAGGACTCTCATTTTCAAAACTTTTCAATCTAAATAACTGTTTATTTAAACAGAATTTAATAATAAAAAAAACATGTCAGATTAGACACTGAGGGGAAATTTAAAACCAGTGTTAATTATATTTTAGCTTTGGGGGCAAAACCCCCAGCCTATAAAGTTTTGAAATTTTAAATGAAACCTCTATATTTTTATACTTGAATTTGAGAGAATAATTAATAATTGTTGATACATCTCTTTAATTTGATTCAAATATTCCGTTTTACTTACATTCACTACAGTTTAATTTGATCTCTTTTTTTGTCCTCAAAGAAGACATAACACATTACTGTAGTGAAAACCCAAAATTTGATATATTTTACTTAAGCACATACCATATTTTGAATTTTCATATTATAATAATTATTTAAAATGAGATAAGCAAAAAAAAATCACATACATAAATTTATTAAATGATTTTAAGTTGTTTTATTATCAAAGAGCTGAAATGCTTAGATTCAACAAACTTCACACTGTTAATAAAACTAATACCAACATTTTTGTGGAACCTAACATGCCAAGCACACATTATGCAGTTACACTACAAACATATAATTTATATTTACATATCAAGAAAAACAATAATTGCTATATTGAATACATATAAAATTTGCTCAGGTCCTAGACTTAGGGAAAAAGAAAATGTTGACACCCCTTTCTATAAATTTACCCCGTCTATTGACCTAGCAAAAATGTGAAACAATAGTTGTATAAATTCATAAACAAAAGCTCTGTTTGATTAACTTCTTTAGGAATTAATAATTAACATTATGAGGTATTCATCTTCTTGTAATCTTGTAAGCACATGTTTCCCTTAACAGAGATTTAGGCGCTCTCCCCCTACAGGGAAGAATTTGAACCATACTAATTTAGTTACACTTGTTTTCATATAGATGTCATTTGAGGTATTCATAATTGAGAAAAATTATACGCTCAGACTGGTACTCAAACCCAGGACCTTTGGCTTTCTAGACCAATGCTCTAGCGACCGAGCTATCTGGGCAAGTTCCAATCTAAATGCAAATTTTCTCTTATATATGTTGTCAATTCCCATGCACCAAATGCTATGAAACCTTTGCTTCTATATTGCAAATGGCGGCTTCTTTAGTAAGAAGACATTTATTTGGGAATTTTACATTACATTATAAATCCAGTATGGCTTCTTTCAATGTTTTTATTATTCATTTCATACATCTTAATGATGGATAAATCATATTTGAAGAGAAAAATTATACGCTTAGACTGGGGCTTGAACCCAGGACCTTTGGCAGTTGGTAGAGTATTGGCCTGGAAAGCCAAAGGTCTTGGGTTCAAGCCCCTGTCTGAGCATATAATTTTTCTCTTCAAATATGATTTATCCATCATTGAGATGATTGAAATGAATAATAAAAACATTATGAGGTATTATTCATTTAAGTAAAATTTTATCACCTCACCTCATTTTTTCTTCTTCTTCTTACACTAGTTTCAAAAACTTCTTCAGTTCCATCCTCAGTATTTTCACAACCATTGTTATGTGGGTTGTAAGGGGTAGTGACGTGTGTATAACCTCTCCTACCCAATTCTCATCCTCACCTTCTCGTGGTACAACCCGTTTTCACAAATGAGGCTCTGAGGACCGAGTCACGGCAGTATAACCGATCCATCGGGTACTGAGTAAATGCGGTATCCTAATGTCTGTCCAGAGACTAAAAGGTAGCAACCCTACCACTGGACTACTTAGTGTCGGGCCAGTAACCTGTCCTAAGGAACTTCAAAACTACTTTCATGTCTCAACATGAAATCAACCTATAAGAAGAAGAAGACCAGGATGTCCACTCAAAAGACTTTTGGATGGTGTTTCTCTTGAGGCAGAAACAGGTCAACAAATGGCCTAAATTTGTGAATGTGCTATGATGATGATGATTGTTATGTCGTCTTGAAGAGTTGCCTCTTGCTTCCTCTGTTGGTAGACTGAAAAATCATGAATCATGTTGAGTTTTCAGTCTACCAACAGAGTGAGCAAGAGTCAGCTCTTCAAGACGACATAACAATGGTTGTGAAAATACCAAGGAATGAACCAAACAAGGTTTTGAAACTAGTCTAATCAAGAAGAAGAATATGAAGAGAGGTGATAAAATTTACTTAAACAAAAGCTCTGTTTATTACAAATAGCATTGCTATCATTAGCTCTACTACTAACAATAAAACAAATAAATAAATAAATTTATACAACTTTAATTGGAAATGATATGCCCAGATATTACCTCAAAAATAAAGAGAAAATATTACAGAAGTAAATACTACAAAAATAATTTACATCAAGGACATACATATGAAACTGTTGAAATTTCAAATGATATGCGGAACTATACATAAAACATTAAAGAATAAACAAGAAGAAGATACTAGATTGAAGTTTTATAAAACATTGGCAGTTCCTGCATTATTTTATGGGAACGAAACTTGGGTAATGACCAAAAAATTGCAAAGTAGAATACAAAGTGCAGAAATGAACTTCCTTAGAAGAACAAAAGGCTGCACAAGATTGGATCGGATAAGGAATGAAGCTATAAGAACAGAGTTAAACATATATCCATTGGATGAGAAAATCAGAGAATATAGAGAGAAATGGTTTACACATGTGGAAAGAATGAATGTATCAAGATTACCAAGAGCAGCATTCAACTATAAGCCAAGAGGTTCAAGGAATGTATGAAGGCCAGTGAAAAGATGGACAGAACTGTGAGGCAGAACAGGCAATTTGCCTAGCCCGTGAAGTGAAGAAGAAGAAGGTTTTCTTCCTTGTATCCTGGATTTTGCCTAAATGTCCAATTATAAATTAGGGTCTGCAATTGCTCTGGCTTTAGTACTCACCAAAAGATTTAAAAAGAATATTCTAAATTTAAACAAGTTTGTATTTTAAATTTATAAATCAAAATATGTTAGGCTCTACATCAAAGATACCTCCTGGATATGATAGTATTTTGAGAATTTATTAATGGGCTAACACCCGTGTTAAATTTTCAGTAGCCTATTGTATCAAGTTTTCAGTCTCTAATTTTTGCAGTCACCCTTTTGAAAAAAATTTACCAAGATTTTCAAAAGATGACCTCTTACGGAGAGGTGAACTTATTCTTTTTGAGGCCTGAAGTTTTAAGTGTGACAGGGCCCTTTGCACTAGTGATAATAAAGCAAACGGTCCTCATGGCCCTGAGGAAGAAATTACGGTCCTCTCAGATATCAGTATTATGATTTTCAAGCATGTAGATTAGGGAAAAGATAATACATACATCAACAAACAGTGAAAGAAAATATTAGGCTTTATTTGTGTAGGGCCCCTGAACTTACGCTTCATTACTTTTTAAATAGAACCTCCCCTGATGTTTTTATTATTGATTTAACACTTCTCACTGAAGGATAAATTATATTTGAAGAGAAAAATTCTCACCTAGACCGAGACTCGAACCTGGGACCTTTGACTTGCTGGGACAAATGCTCTATCAACTGAGCTACTGAGGCGAGTTGCGATCTAGATGCAAATTTTTCTCTTATATATGTTATAATTTCCTCATGCCAAATGCTTTGAAAACTTTGCTTCTATCTTTGCAAATGGCAGCTTCTTTATTAAGAAGACTTTTATTGGAAATTAAATACTACTTTATAAAGCCAGTAGGGCTTCTATTGATGTTTTTATTGTTAATTTAACACTTCTCACTGAAGGATAAATTGTATTTGATGAGAAAAATTTTGCATCTAGATCGCAACTCACCTCGGTAGCTCAGTTCGTAGAGCATTTGGCCCAGAAAGCCAAAGGTCCCGTGTTCGAGTCTCGGTCTAGGCGAAAAATTTTCTCTTCAAATATAATTGAATGAGCTTATTAAATGAAGAGTAATGATATAATGCTTCTTTAGTAACAAAATTCAAATTCATCATTTGCCTTGATGGAAGACCAGGAAAAAAAAAAAAAAACAATCCATTTGGTCAGCCCTAGGATTTGGACCCAGAACCTCAGTTCATTATTATTTTCTAAAAAGATATAAATATTTAAAAAATGAATGAATGAGTCATTTTTTATATCTTACCTCATAGTTTATGTTTTCTTAAACATGAGAACTGTAGTTTTCAAGAGGAAGCATCCCTCTCATTTTCAACCGACATTATGACTACCAGATTTTTGTTGGAATCTCATCTATAACGTTATCATCTGGTGTTGATTTGATGAACTTCAAGATCAGGTCCGATTCATCGGGAATTTCAAAATTCATGGATCTAAATTTGTTCTTCTGAATATATATCTTCTCCCAATTCTAAAGGTTTTTCCAAAATGTTTTAGAAGTTTGACATCTTTTTCAATTTTATGATTCTCCAACAAACTATGTGCTGCAATAGCTCATTTTTCAATTTCACCATTTTTAATATTTCTGAAGTGTTTCTTTGTGCGAGTTGGTTGAAAATGGGAGCGATGTTTCCTCTGAAAACTGCAGTTTTCATGTATAAGATAACATAAACTGTGAGGTAAGATATAAAAAAGACTCAATCATTCATGAATTAAGAATCCCATAATGTTATTTCCCATATTTAATGATGAATAAAAAAAATGTAGTATTTGGAAATTATGCCAATTTATAACATGCATATAATAATTTACATTGTTTTTAAATTTGGATTTTAATAATTCAAAATGTATGCAAAAATAGATTTTAAAAATGAAAACTAACTTTTTTTAAAATTTTGGTTGTTTTAAATCTATTAAAAATTCTTAGGGTATATTAAAAAATGCATAATTATATATAGAAAAAACTGCAGAATATTTCAGATGTATGTACATTATTTAAGAAGCTCTTAACATTCTACCAAAACACACTCATTATGAAAGTAAAAATTTCACACCAATATTAATAACTCATCAAAAACATCCTTATCCATGGCAGATCTACATAATGCAGAAACTAATGAAGCTTAAATTTCTGGATCCCCAACAGCAATTGGGCTCCTCAATCAGATTCTTCCACATTTCCATTTTATAAATTTTTTGCGAATATTCTACAATTAAAATAAATGTTTTTGACATCATGCATATAATCGTTACTGGGTTTTGAAGTCTGCTGTGATCATCGCTTGCTTGATTAGCTGATAGGACCTTAAACTTGTACTGAGGTTCTGATGGCATTTGCATTAGTCTCACTAGTGCAAAGGGCCCCATTAAATGCAAATTTTCAGGACCCTAAAAAGTGTTTATCCACCTGTGTACTCACCAATTATCTTGATGGCCGTGGATTCAAATCTGTCCAGGTCAGTAAATTTCAAATTACTTAGGAAACCTCATAGAAGTTCAATGACTGTTTGGTCTTAATTTTTTTTTTAAATCTACATCAATATCTAACTTCAGTTATTTTGAAGAACAAGTCACTAAATAATTCAATGTTCGGGTGAGTTATTTTTGTTATCTTTTTTAGATCAGTTAAATGAACGATAGGTTTTTAAAATAATTACCCACTTCATTTTATGAAATACAAAGCATCTTGCAGATCTTAATTCCTAGTGCTTAAAGTCGTGATTTGACCTGAGCAACTAATTTTACTATAAATATGTACATACTCGTAATCAGAATAATAAAAACATTTGCCATAAATTAAATAAGGCTTATAAAGAAGAAATTAAGTCGGTAAGTTGTAAAAATTTCTTTTTTTTTTTCCTTGATATGCAATTAATTCTTATTATTCTGGTAAATGGTTGTTAGATCTAAAAAAATTGCAAAAAATGTTCCTTCAAAAAAGGGAGAAAAAATCATGTAAAAAAATGTCAGTCTTGCCTGTTATGTTTTTTAGAAGCCCTTGTTGATTCACTGCTGCAGAGCTTTGGAGTGAGGTGGATAGGATGTTTTGGGCAGATATATTTTGTTCTTGCTGTTGAACGTAACTTGTTTCTGTTATTCTTTGCTGCTGTTCACTTGACGAATATGAATATTGTTGGAAGTTGCTCTGTGATGTCTCGTATTCTGTCATTTGCTGAGTTGTTCGTGTCATCGTTTGTGCTGGCGGTGGTGCAAATTGTCTCGTTTTCACTTGTGCACTTGCAACATAATACACATTGCCATTTACAGCTGGTGCTTGCGATGGTGCTGGTTTCTTAGGCTGTTGTGGTGCAGGTACATTCTTCATCATGCTAACTCCTTCCTTCTGTATTTGCTTGTATTTCATGGGAGGCATGCTTCCCTTTTCAAAAGACTGAATTAGTGATTTTATTGGCACAGTTTCATAACTGGTCTCCTGGCTGAAACTTTCAGTTTGTTCGTAAGAATGCTGGATATGCTGTTTCATTGAACTGCTTTGTTCTGAGGTCTTTTTGATATTTATGACTTCTGTCTGATGACGGTAAATGTCTTCATCTGTGAATGGGAATTGTCCAGATTGTGCCGGGGACACTCTGAGGTTTAACAACTGGCGCTGGAACTGGCACAGAATTAAAAGATGGTTTAGGCTGTTCATTTAATTGTGAAATAGGGGGTATCATATTGTCAACCTTATGAACTGTAGTTTGATTAATGCTCGATTCCTGTTTAATTACCTCAGTGGCTATATTTGTTTTTTCTTCAGTTTTGTTCACTTCATTACCTGATGGAAGAGTATCTTCCAAATATTCTCTTGCTGCGAGTTTATCCTCAGCAGTCTCCTTTGTGTCTGTTGAGGTGGTAGGGGGAGCGGGCGTTGAAGGACGACTTCCTGGGATATAGACAGAGAAAGGTGTGGAAGGTCGAAATGTTGGTGTAGCTGGAGCAGCAACCGGGACAGTTGAAACTTCCTGAGATAAGCTGTTAGTTGTTGATTTGGTAGTAGTTTCTTGCACGTTATTCACAGAAGAAGTTGACAAATTAAATTCTTTAAAACCTGTGGAATGTTAAGTTATTCAGTTAGTGGAAATGCTATTTTCAATACATAGTAGAATGGATTATTAAATGTTTCCATTTATATGTTAACTTGTTACATTGCATTAATCTGTGAGTCAATTTTCACGAGACCAGAATCCACAATTTTCACATAAACTAGTTAAAAATTAAATAAAATTGTTGGGTCAGTCAGCTAGCATTTGACTTAAAACAGAAGAAAGGAAATAAAATTGAGACAGTGGATAAGAAATTTCTAATATCAATTAAGGTTTGTAGACATACCTACACATATAATATATGGTTAAGGCAATATGCTATAAGATCAGGGTTTGGATCTCTGTCAGATAAGAATTTTTAAACTGGGTTAGACATTCTGAAAGCACCATGGCTCTGGTATTGTCTCAATCTTTAATGAAAGTGAATGCCAGATGTTTATTCTTGGGGTAAAGGTGGTCATCATGCAGGGGTGACAACCTAGCTGACATCTTGTACCTATTGTCTAGCAAGATGGGAGCCTTAACCTCCTACTATCCTACAGCCTCCTAAGACCTGAAGTTGGATCACTTTGCTTTCATATATATATATATATATATATATATATATATATATATATATATATATATATATCCATAGTAATTCTGCCCAAGGGCAGGTCTTTCACTGCAATCATAGCATTTTCATGCTATTCTTTGTCAGCTTTACTAAGGAATTATAGGTGTGGTAGCTTCCTGTTGCTTTCCACACTGGTGAAGGATGATGATGATGGCCGGATGATTTTCGGGGACCGTTGGGCCATAAGCTTCCTGACATTAGTCTTACAGATGAGGAAAAACCCCGAAAAAACCTCACCCAGGACTGTCTTGATCGGGAATTGAACCCGGGCCCGCTGCATAACAAGACAGCATGCTACCTCGAGACCACAGCGTTGAAATGATAAAATAAATTGACAAGCAAATGCATGATACACAGTAATTTAAACAAATAGAAATAATTGTATATACAATTTAGACAATATGTCTTTTGGCAGATGGACTAATCAAAAACAAAATTATCAATATTGAGATAACTAAGATATTAGAAGATTTTTAAAAGATGGTCTGAAGCTGGATTAGTACGCTGAAGTTTTTGAAGAGCAGAAGAAGAGGCATAATAATAATAATATCAAAAATAGAATAAAGTTATCGTCTGTGAGATTGTTATTCTATTTGAAAAAAAAAAAAAAATGTACTTTTTATAAAGAAAGCATAGTCAAGTATGGGTTCATCAGAATTGTTACTTCCATCTTTACAGTCTTCTGTCCTATTTAATTCTAAGCTTCATTTAACAATGATAAAAATTAGATATTAAAATGTCTGACAAATACCATTCTATTAAAATTAAGTGTGGCATATCTTTGTTTTGAATTGATCCATTCTATATGTAAAGAAATGTATTGTTTAATACATATAGCGAAGTTAATGAAATATCATTATTGCAAAGCATGTTAAAATGTAAACATTCTTAATTTCAGATGGTTGGCTATTTCATTGTACATTTTAATTTTCTTCAAGAAATGGTTATGCCTAAGTGTAGAATTTTTTTTCTGTTTTCAGAGATATCCGTCACCTATGTTCATAAAAACAGTATTTAACAGTATAAGACTTTCTTGAGAAAATTAAAATCATCAAATAACTAACTGGCACTTAAATTAACAAGGTTTACTCTATATAGTATTCCAGAATGAAAAACCTCTTAGCATCTTTTAAATTTAAAAAAAAGTAACCTTGGAATAAACTTTTGTAAAATGCAGTAATATAATTTTCGATGAATTCCATATTACAATGAAAATTCTACTTTTCCAAATGGCTTGTGTTTGTAGGACATTGTAATTTAAATATATTATTGTACATAATGAGATGTTTCAAGGCAGAGTTTTCTTAAATGTATTCATTCTGGAATACTCTGTACTGAAGTATCTGCTAGAAGAAAAGCACATATTGGATATTGGCATCAAAAGGAGAAATATTATATGTGCCCTTCTTTTGGCAAATCCTTCAATTATAGTTATCAGTATTAATTATACATTAATAATGCATTAAAATGTTATGCATGAGATACTGTGATGTATTTTGTAATAATATTTCTAATAATAAAAAAAATTAGTAATTTTATTAGAAGCCAATGTAATTTCTATAATGTTTATGATTTTGTTTAATAAGAAGGAAAGACATAATTTTATAGCTTTCTGAAAGTATTAATTTAAGTGAAAAAAATGGATGCTGAATAATAACAGCAACTATGATGATCTTGTAGAAGATTTCAGGGCTGTTGGCCATGGTCTTGAGGCTTGTATTCCCTGGTGTTTTGCCAGAGACTGCGTCCAGCATCCTCAAGGGTTGTCTTGAGACTGGCAATTTTGTCGACTACCTGCCCTATTTATACATTTATTTGCAATGTGTTCTTTGCGTGGTCCGTTACTTCGTAAATTGTATCTGCCTTCTGGTGGTTAGCATTAGGGTCTTCCATTGTACCAATGAGGTTGCTGTCTGAAGGCAGATACAATTTACAAAGTAACGGACTGCGCAGAGAAACACATCACGGATAAATGTATAAATAGGACAGATAGTCGACAAAATTGCCAGTCTCAAGACAACTCTTGAGGATGCCGGACACAGTCTCTGACCAAACGTTGAGGAACTACCAAGGCCAACAGCCCGGAAATCTTCTACAAGATCATCATAATAACTCCGGCCGTGAAAGCCTAAGTCAATATAATAACAGCTACATTTTATTTAATTAAATTAGGAGACAGAATAGCATTTTTGGCAATGCAAATAAAATTTTTAAAAGTTGTCAGAATATGAAGTTTACAAATATTGAGACATAAGGAATACATACTATCCTACATTTATGTTGTAACTCTGTATGTTTACCAAGTTTTAAAATACTTTCTACAACATCCCACATAAAAAATGGAATTAATAAATCACTGCAGTAAATTGGATAAAAAAATCAAAAATCGTGTACAAAAATGTTTTAACTAATGTTCCTCTTAAAATTAAAATACAAAATTATGGAATATTCACCTGAAAGGTCTGTCTCCTCAACTTAATTAATTATTTAACTGTAGCACTTTTGGGACTTGTCCCATCATCGGCAGGATTCAAAACTGGTGTTTCACTGAAGATCTGGTAGAGGGGGTTACATGTGTTGGGTTCGTTTTCTTTTATCAGATTGTTGTTGTTATGAGCTGCTTTCATGCTTTCCATCTCTTCGAGTACGTTTATCTTCGCTGGATTATTTTCTTTGTGCATTACATTATCCAGCAAAGATAAACGTACTCGAAGAGATGGAAGTCATGAAAGCAGCTCACAACAATCTGATAAACGAAAACGAACCCAACACATGTAACCCCCTCTACCAGATCTTCAGTGATACACCAGTTTTGAATCCTGCCGATGATGGGACAAGTCCCGAAAGCGCTACAGTTAAATAACTAATTAAGTTGAGGAGACGGACTTTTCAGGTGAATATTCCATAATTTTATATTTTAATTTTGAATAATACCTCAACGGAACACATCATGAATCTCATAAAAGTTGATAATGTTCCTCTTTGCGATTAATTTATTTAAACTTATCACACACACTGAAGAACAAATTAATTTTTGGAGAGAATTTTTTTTGCCCAAACTGGGATTTGAACTCAAGGTCTCTAGTTTTATGTACTAGCGAATTAGACCACTATGATACTTGGGCATCACACTTTAAATGGAAAATTTAAATTTAAATAATTACATTGCAAATAAGCTTTACTAGCTATAGTAGTAGTGTTTAAATTCCATTAATGTCTTCTTATATAGAAGCAGTCAGATGACATTGTAGTACAAAGGTCCACGGTCTTGGGTGTGCAGGATTGTATAAAAGAGAAAAATGTCCATTCAAAGTGCAATTCTTAAGTAGTGCAGTGATTTAATGCACTAATATGTAGAACTAGAGACCTTGAGTTCAAATCCGTATGTGGGGGGGAAAATGTTTCTCTTCAAATTTAATATACCTCTCTTTGATTAACAACATTATGATTTTTTGATTCCATATACCTCAGTGATCCTATTCATTCTATTTCATAATATCAATGATTTAAAAAAAAAAAGAGAATTTGGTTAGTAATTTGAAATTATTTTTATTTTTATTATTTTGCAGTAAAGTTAGAATGTAGAGGAAAACAATAGCAACATGAAAATAAACTAATACTATACCCTACTGGAGATTAGATAAAATCTTATAAGTTGAATACAGGTTGCAATTCATGCAGACCATCAATAAAGCATTATTTTACATTTAAAAATATGCTAAATGTTGCTTCAAATTTTTACAATGATTCAATGATTATAAAGAAGAGAGCAAAGTTAATTGTCATAGTTTTTTTATCTTGCGTGATAATTAGACTGCAATAAATTCATTTGCATATTATACCTTTTTCACATGTTATTGCATATTTTAACTAAAAAGTAGTGATAATGCATATTTTTGCGCTGTATTTACATTTTAAAAATCTGTATTGTTTTACAATGTACATTTTGAGGCCATCAAAAGTGTAGTAAACAATTTCGATAGTGCAGATGTTTTGACATTTCATCAGTGCAAGGAAGCATTTAACAATTCCAGTATTAAAAAAAACATAGCTGTGATTAGCAGTGATTTTTCCCATACACCTGAAACTATTAGAGAGCTTGAAACTGAAGGTTTGGCTTTAATAAATGAGTTTCCTCCCACTGTAATTTTAATTAAATTCAAGGTTTGGCATTGATTGATTCTATTCAGTTAATTAATAAAATCTTACAACTGAACTCCTTATTGCTGAAGTATTACTGACCAAACTTAAAGAAAAGTTTGCTAACATTATGAACGATAACCCAGGCTTTGAACCTTTGTGTCAAATTAATAGTTTTATAAATGGGACAGGCGAGCTTTTGCCAGAAATAAGTGCCAAAATAGCACCTAAATTCAAATACTGCTCAATTACTTTACTTGATGTAGAATGGTCCTTTTTTTGTTTATAAACATATTTTGAGCGATCGAAGACATGACCTTACTACTGAACATTTGGAACAGTACCTGATCGTTTCTGTTTACAAAATTAGCAAAATGTAGAATATTTTAATTTGTGAACAATACTTTAGCCTGATACTGAATGATAATATTAATAAATAGATAATAAAAATACTAATTATTATGTTAATATAGAAATGAAATATCTAATAAGGTAATAACTATTATGTCTTTTTTATTATTTGGTATTGTATATATTGATATTTTTCATGCATATTTCAAGCATTTTTCATGCATATTTGTATGTACATTTATGTTGCAATAATCCGGTCTCTAGTGATAATGATATAGTGTTTATTTAAAAACTCTTACACATTTTCCACAATAAACAAGTAGATCTATAACTTGGTAATCATCATCCTATCTTCTATTTTTCTTAATTCAACAAGAAATAAAAAATATAGTATACTAGCTGTAAACTAATCATCATAGGGTATTCTTAAAAGGTTTATTTTTTAATCATGACCTACTATTAACATGTTAAGTGATAAAAAATGAACTTTTAATATTAATTTATAAGTGCTTTAACATCTAAGGACCTATTCCATCTACTTTTTTTTCAACATCATCCTCTGAAGTAAATGCATGTGAATCCATTAGTCTCTTCTTTCAGCTAATTTTATCATTTGATATAGCCCTACTTTCCTATAATTTGTATTATATCTTCCAGAACAGTTTTCCCTGCTCTTTCCCTTAATTTTTTCCCAAAATTTTACCTTCAAAATTGTTTTACTGAAATTACTTTGATGGAGTATACGACCCAAAATAATATTTTTCTACCATTGATTTTGAATAAAATGTTGAAATATTAAAATATGTTGAAATTTTATAGGGAAAACTCACTATGAGGTTTAATTTAAGATTAAATTAAAATGCTTCATACCTCACCTCATATTCAATCTTCTATG
>JASPKZ010009549.1:127500-164478 GCA_030220185.1 Diploptera punctata
GTTCAAATCCCAATTCAGGCATATAATTTTTCTCATCAAATGAAATTTGTCTTTCGGTGAAAAGTAATAAAACTAATATTTAAAATCGAAAGAAGTTACAGTTTCAAAAAAAGTATTAATTTGAATAAGTAGTTATATTATTTTTAGTCTGATCATCTTACCTCAATATTAATGTTGATTTGTCCTTGAAACATGTTCAAGGACAAATCAACATTAATATTGAGGTAAGATGATCAGACTAAAAATAATATAATTAAAATAACCTCAAAATATCACTTCCTAAAATTAAATATTGAATAAGTAGTCCCTGCCATAAATCATAATATTGGAATAAAGAAAAATATTCATCTATAAATACAAATATTACTTCAGGAAGAGATTAACTTATTAAAACCAATTAAAATGTATCGTAATATAAAAATTAGTTATTTTGGAATACTTACTTTTTGTTGACAGCTGCTGTTGTTGCTGTGAACCTATGTTCCAGCCTTGTGGTACCCGAGGTTTGTAAATTTTTTCTCTTTCAGTTTCAGAAATTCGTTGTTGGTAAGTAAGTGTTTGAGTTTTCACGGGTGGTGCTGGAGCTGGAGCTGGTGCTGGTGCAGCATATGTGCTGCTAGGAGTTGGTGGGATGGTTGACTGCCAACTTGGAGTCGGTTGTGGGACATTGTACATCGACTCAAATATGTCTGGAGGTGGAGGAGCCATTACATTTCTAGGTGCAATCGGAGGCAGCTCTTGGAATGCTGTTTCAACAGAACCAGTTTCAAGTGCTGCTTCCCATGGAGATTTCACCATTCGTAGTCTAGGTTGCGTGAATCTCTCCTGTAATTAAAATTATAAGTATATGTGAGTTCCATGTAAAAGTGGACATGCAGATAAAAATTAAAGTTGATTACTTGCTTCTCTTAGTGGGATATTTGACATGTGTTTGCAAACCTGGATTAAAAAATATGTTTTGATGTTTTTTTATGAAAGATAACACTTTCCAATCCTGGAAAGAGTTTTATTTAAGAAAGAAAAATTAATGCTCGATCCGGGACTTCAACCCTGGATCTCTGATTCTATGCACCATCCAAGCCACGATAAGATTGTCAACATTTCTTTTTTCCTCTAATACAATCTCTCTTCATTCGAAGACATGTTGGTAGCTATCGGCCTTCGGATGAACAAGAATTGTGTAAGAGGAAAGAAATGTTGATATTCTTATCATGGCTCGGATGGTGTAATAGATACCATACTGATGCATAGAATCAGAGATTCAGGTTTCAAGTCCTGGTTCAGTTAATTTTTCTTCTTAAATAAAAATAAATATTGCAATGTTACTTTGAGGAATTTTTATATGCTAGATTTTTCTTATTTAATATAATCTTAAGATTATTAATTAAGTTATGCAATGGAAGGTATTAATTATTAATGTAATTTAGAATTAGTTATTTTCTTGAATATTGGTAATATCTCAGAAGAGATAACTTAACTTAATATCTCAGAAACCTATTTAAACATGTGCAATATCTAAAATGTGATTTAATTCTAAAGACACAATAAATTATTTCTGTTATTACTTTACATACAGTACTATTAAGATGTAAGTGGCCACGTCCAAATAATATTTTGGTATTGCAAATATAGCATTGATTTAAAAAAAAATTGATTGTTGAAATAAAATTGATGTTTCCTTCTAATCAAAAATTATATGCCACATAGAAAGAGTAGGACAGTTAACTTTGCTTGTTACATCAATTACCATTATTTTCTTAATTTTCATCTTGTTTTTAATAACATAACATAACCTATAGATTTTTAAGTCCTTGTAGTATATAATAAATATCTGTATTTGATTTTTTCAAATGTAATTGGAAAGTTCACAAAGACTGTTGATTTTTGTTCCTTTCCTGATTAATATATCTTAAAAGTTACTCTGTTACCAGAATAAAAGGATTCATTTTAAATACATTACTAAAAACAGATAGCTGCATTATTCTCAATATTACAGAGTGTATCATGGTTTTGATGAAAAAAAGCATTTTCCAATAATTTTATGGTTTCAGAAACTATAAATATAGGACTTAACTTTGTTGCAAATGTTACATCAGTTAACATAGAATTCACCTATATTCTACACATCTGTTGCCATGCAGATGCAAAAATTATAGTATCAATATGGGAATTATTCCTATGGTCACCCTTGGTCTGGAATTAAGATTAAGTTGGTCTGCTTATGCTTCATTATCATTTAAAACCTTGATTAATGTTGTGGGTTACACCCAGGGATGGCTTACTTTTAGGCCAATTAAAGGCATACCAAGAGGCATCTACAGAGATATACAGTATAAGATATAAGTTTATTTTTAATCTGGTCTCACCTAGCCTAGAACTAACAAACTGCCACTGGAGAGGAGTATAAGATGATTGTATGTTTAAGTCCTTGCCTCTGGTTCTGAGAGTCATAGATTTAAATCCAGTCAGGGTAGATGGATTTATTAGGACTATTTAACTCATGCCCCAAATGGGAGTCAATGACCAATCACATTTCAATGATTTACAACCAATCACAGTCTTTTTCACCTTGATTTTATCATTTTCATTTTATCATTTTCATTTTATCACTTTCATTTTACCAAGTGGCTTCCAGATTGTATATATAGTGCACAAATGTAACCAGATTCTGCTTGCGAAATATAATAGAAAAACATTCGTAGCAATTGATTATACCACAAAAAAAAAAAACTACTGTTTGCACTTTCTTAAACATATTATTTCCCAGGTAATAACATTCCAGAAAATTTTATTGACATATTTACATTATAGAACATCAGAAATTAATTAATATACAGTTTGATGTGTTTCATTTTTACTCCACTAGGGTGCATTCTTACAATATTGTGATCCTTTGGCAATAAATAATATGATCTGGTTGCAGTGTTGAACAAGTGAAACATAATAAACATTTTTCATTTGTTTTCAAACATCGTCCTTTACATTAAATATATAAATATTTTAAAATAACTATATTTAAATAAAGATTTGTGGGTAAACAGCTTAATTTTGTTCGTTAAATAGTCCTAACAAATGCCACTCTTGATTTCCAAATTATCTAGATAAATTGGAAATCACTCGTGGCATTACTTATGATAAAAAAATTCAAGAGAAAACTCCTCCAAGAGGGATTTTAAACCATGGGTCCTGAGTCCAAGATTTTGGACTTGTTAAAGAACCTCAAGCCTAAATTAGAACCTTTGATCAAAATTTAATCAGTCTTTTCCATCCAAGTAAAACCTTAATTGCCTAATAGATGTCTCTTTGAGGTGACTAACTTGCTGACATCATAGGGAAATAAGTATAATTAAATTATTTCATAAATTTATTATGGGAAATAACATTATGAGGCTTTCTGTTAATAAATATTAACGAGTCGTGAAAATCTTACCTCATAAACTCTGTATTCTTCAAAGCACAGGACCATAGTTTCTGGAACAGTTGTTCCTACCTTTAACCATTTTCATGACTCGAAAAATGGCTGAAGATAGGAACAACTGTTCCAGAAAACCATGGTCCTGTGCTTTGAAGAACGCAGAGTTTATAAGGTGAGATTTTCACGACTCATTAATATTTAATAACTAAATTAGCTTGGTTTTAAGTACCAGTAACTCCTGCACCAAGTGGGAATGTACGGGTATAAATAGAATGATTACCTGTATTTCATTAAGTTTTTGCATAACCTCCACTCTTTTCGTTGATTCTTCTAGATATGTGGGTAAAGGAGGCAACTTGTCTCCAATTGTCTGTGACTGCTGTTGAGACATGGATATCAGTTCAGTTGTCATACTGCTTGAAGAAGTTGCCGATTTAACTGTTGTTTCATCCACTACCCACTTCTCTGACTTCTTTCGACGCTTAGCAAATAATTCAGCACCTGAATCAAGTTTAATGATATAACAATAGGGTTAAAATAAACAAGATAAAAATCACATTTTTTATATATTAAATGATGCAAAATTTAAAGAGAATACACTCAAAAAATCATTAAAGAACCATACAGAATAACCATGGCCACATGTGACATATACCAACTATTTGGTTTTTCACATCTAGGAAATAAGGTCTTACAGTTGAATTCTTTAGGTTATCTTACCCATTTTAGGTAAATTATTACTTTTTTTTCCATTCAAAATTAAAATTATATAATCTTTCTTTGAAGGTTTTGTTAGTAAGCAAGAGACTATATAATTATTTAAAATCTATTATATTCCTTGTAATTATTATGTAATTATATGTTTTACTAATATTTTGGAAATTACTGTTCAATGAGCAGAATAATAGTCATCCTTTATGTCATCTTCTACAGCATAAAAATCTTGGGCTCAGCTGGTCTGGCTATTAGTACTCGACAATGAATTGCAGACCCAGGGTAATGGAAA
Organism: Diploptera punctata; assembly: GCA_030220185.1. Lineage (NCBI taxonomy): Eukaryota > Metazoa > Arthropoda > Insecta > Blattodea > Blaberidae > Diploptera > Diploptera punctata. The sequence goes on from JASPKZ010009549.1 coordinate 131,922, forward strand.
CTATAGTGGCTCTCTCTATTAAAGAAACTAAACTAAACTCCATAACGTGACAGGCCTAGAAGGCCCTTGGACTGCCAGCCGACTGCTGGCTTCACATCTAAATGTGTTAATCACAGATGTAGATGATCATCCTGCCAGTATAGGGGTGGTATGTGGTCAGCATGTTGGGCCCCCTGCCATTATAGCTGGTTTTCTCAACTTGGAGCCCAAATTCCTTATGATGCTGGACAAGCACTGGTCCATACTGGCTGAAATTCCATGAGAAAATTTCTTCCTGCATGGAACCAGCATAAGTCCCATAGCTCTGCCACCAAAGCCTCTTGCCTTAACCACTCATCTATGGCATGGGACTTTCTCTATTAAAGGGCAACTACAAATGGTATCTGCAGTCTTAGATGGGGCAGCCATCAACTGGGGCAAAGTTATATTGTCACAGTGGTGTGCCCACAGATTGAATGATCAATGGCAGATGCATACAAACCCAACCATGAAGAGTAGAAATAAGAGGAATGATAATTGAAGGTGTGGGAAAATCTACAAGCTTATGACACTACTACATTACAAAGAAAATCTGCAGTAGCAATATTCAGACTGCTAACGGGACATGACTGCCTGAATAAACACCTACACAGACTTGGCATAACAGATTCACCTAAATGTCCTTTTTGCAATTTAAATGAAGATATGGAAAGAAACCATCTCCTTCGTTGTGCAGTTTTTGTAGAAGAGACCAGCCTTTCTGCTAAATATTGGAGTGCAAGAGAGTGAATGATTTCATTATCAAGTGCTCGACATTAGATACCAACCAACCAACCATAATTGAAGGGCTCAGCTGTAAAACATGGTAACTGACAAATTCTTGAAAATTGAGTTGTAGCATATACACTGTAATATGTGACATCCTGAAACATTTGGTGCAGGTAGTTTTATTTACAATCTACTGACCATCTGCCATCTATTTACAGATGTAAAAAATACGTGCACCAAATGCTACAAGAGGTACATATCACAGTTTACATGCTACAACTCAATTTTTAAGAATTTGTCATTTAACATGTTTTACAGCCGAGCCGTTCAATTCATAGCACAATAGCAAAATGTGTAAGATTTGAATTAAAATAATTTATACCTCATAGTGATTTTTTCAATAAAGCAAAATGTGAATTAATTTATTGAGTAGTTTAAAACTAAATATATGGTCACACATAAAAATACATTATATAATGGAAATGGACAGCTAATGACAAATGAGGGAAATTTTGAGGAAGTGGCTGAATTCAAATACCTAGGAACAATAATCACAAACAGGAATGAGATGCACAAGGAAATTAAACATAGGCTCAATTCTGGAAATACATATTATTATGCATTACAAAGACTCTTGACTTCCCAACTCCTTTCAAAAAATGTTAAACTGAAAATATATAAAACTATTATTCTACCAGTTATATTATATGGATGCAAAACATGGACTCTTACTTTAATGGAGGAAAGGAGATTACGAGTATTTGAGAATAAAGTTCTTAGGAAAATTTTTGGACCAAAGAGAGATGAACAGACAGGTGAATGCAGAAGACTGCATAACAGTGAATTACATTGTCTTTATAGGAAGCCAGATATAATGAGAACAGTTAAGTCTCATAGACTGCGATGGGCAGGACATGTGGCACGAATGGGGAATGAAAGACTTGCATGGAAGCTTCTTGTAGGAAAGCCAGAGGGAAAGCGCCCAGTTGGTAGACCAAGAATGAGATGGGAGAATAACATTAACTATGATTTGAGGGAAGTAGATTATACAGGGAATGATTGGAAAGCACTAGCTCAGGATAGGAATGTATGGAGAGCTTATGTCCGCGCGGCCATGAACCTATGGGTTCGATAGTGCCAGTGAGTAAGTAAGTAAGTAAGTAACATGTTTTACAACCGAGCCGTTCAATTAATAGCAGAATAGCAAAACGTGTAAGATTTGAATTAAAATAATTTATACCTCATAGTGATTTTTTCCTATAAAAGTTCAATAAAGCAAAATGTGTGATTAACTTGAGTAGTTTCATTTAACGTTAGAAAGAGAAACATTGTTTATCACACTGTCTCTCTACAGCATACTGCAGTGCAATGTGGTCTTCCTGTTTGTCCATAAGACCAATACAATATTTCTAGTTATGAAAAGTTCTACATTTGATTACAAGAGATAAATGGAGTTTTAAAATAGAGAACAATTTGTATAGCATGTTTTATGAATCTAGAGAGGGCCTTATTTCAAAATATAATAATTCAGTTATACTGTGTAATAGGCCCACATATTACATGACATGGATGGTAGGCCCTATATATGATGATTGTGAATAGTGCATTGTATTTAATAAATAGGATCTTCTTGGTGATAAACTTGTATTATACAAAGTCAATAAAAACCCAAATCACCAATTTAAAAGTTAAAAGAGTCTGTGTTTCAGTAGCAATGCTACCGTTATCAAGACTTAATATTGACTTAATACTTAATTCGCTACTGAAATGCATTGACTCTTTTAAATTGGTGATTTGGGTTTTTATTGACTTTGTGTAATACTGCATTGTTTTAAATTAATTTCCTTGACATAATAAAATTTAAAAATCCGATTTTTTCATACAAATATTTCACCACTTTTTAAACACCTTCTACGTTTATATGTCGCATGTTGTCTCATAAGTACTTGGAAAAGATGATTTTTTTTTTGTATTACTTTTAATGCATTTTAGAAGTTAGTATTTTAAGAGTCAGGAATTGCAATTAAACAGGATATTTAAAACTGGTCACCCAATTTGTTAACCCTTTAATTGGCAATGTATCCTATAGGATACACCAATTGATTCAATTTATTTAGTGTTATTAATGAAACAGAAGAAAACGAATGAGTAATTATAACTTGAAGGTGTATCGAATTACACAATAAACCTAATAATAACATATTGCCTTGGGCTTTCACAGCCGGAGTTATGTGATGATCTTGTAGAAGATTTCTGGGCTGTTGGCTGTGGTCTTGAGTCTTGTAGTTCCACGACTTTTTGCCAGAGACTGAATCCGGCATCCTCAAGGGTTGTCTTGAGGATGCTGGATACAGTCTCTGGAGAAATGTCGGGGAACTACAAGCCTCAAGACCACAGCCAACAGTCCGGAAATCTTCTACAAGATCATCTAATAATAACAGTCACGTGTGTGATTTTGTTTTCAGTGCAGTCTGCCACATTTAAATAACTGGCACGAGAAATTGGTGTTTTTGCAATTAAAGGGTTAAAGCAGTTATTGAAGGTACCGGTAAAATATATTTTAATTTTTATGTATTAACATACCATCAAAATGTCATGCATGAAGCATACTAAATAAATTTAGTTTTGACTGCATGAACATTAATAAATTAATTCAGCATAAAAAATAAATTTTACAAATTGAAACAAGAAGGTTCTTATGGTGAAATTAAATGTTTCTTACCTCTCCTCATATAAATTTTCTAAGTAGATCGCGATTTTGAGATCACAATGGTCTCATCATCAGCACTTTCTTGGCGACGGATGAAGAAGAGTTTCTTCCGATCGACACAACATCTGTCGCCAAGAAAATGCTGACGATGGGACCGCTGTGGTCTCGAAATTGCGATCTACTTAGAAAATTTATATGAGGAGAGGTAAGAAACATTTAATTTCACCATAAATTAAACCTCATAGTGATTAATTCCTATAAAAGTTAAATAAAAGAAGGTTCTGATAATGTAAAAATGTTCAAATGTTTGCCAATATGGACTCACTTGTATGTTATAAATGGAATCATAAAACTTGAATGGATGGTTTAATCGCTGGAAGGACTAGTTCTTTACAATGTTTCCAAATCAAATGAAACTTCTAAAAATTAAAGAAATTTATTGAAAAAAGGTTGCAACTATTAATTTCTGCAAAAGTGATTTTAACCTCCTGCATTTAATTTTTTTCCTTACTTTGGGAAAATCTCCAACTCATGTGACTGATGGTAGCATATTCAATTCAATACCTTCAGAGCTTCACGCTATTTTTTTTTTGTTTTTGTTTCTAACTGCAGTCTTTAGATGGCAGCATCACAATTAAATGGCAAAAACTTGGTTGAAACCAAAGGTATATATGATATCTTGCATAAAACCCCTTTAAATGCCCCCTTAAAAATAATTTTTTTACAAAACGTGTTATTTTGACCCCCCCCAGTAGAACCCATGTCCGCATTTCTTGACGGTTGTATTTTTACGGTGAAAGATCGTCACTCTTTCAACCAAGGTACTTATTTCGTCTGGCTTATCACCTTCGACCAGTCCGGCATGGGTAACCCTATCGGCAGCAATGCTACCGCCGGCATAGCTCTCAGGATCATTTAAGCACACAAGCCACTCCACCACGACAAGGTAAAGATACCATCAGAACTGATACAATCAGGGGGAGAAAAATTGATGGACAAGATACGCTGGTTGCTTACTATGATTTGGGAAAAAGAAGCTCTTCCAGATGAATGGAAGGAATCAATTATCGTACCAATTTATAAGAAAGGAGATAAAACTGATTGCAACAACTATAGGGGCATCTCATTACTTTCAACTTCGTACAAAATTCTAACAAATATATTAGTAAGCAGACTTACTCCCTATATTGATGACATTCTAGGAGATCATCAATGTGCATTTAGAAGAAAACAGGTCTACAACAGATCAGATTTTTAGTATAAGACAGATTTTAGAAAAGAAATGGGAATATAATGGTACTGTACATCAACTGTATGTAGACTTCAAAAAAGCATATGATTCAATTAAGAGGGAGAAGTTATATAGTATCCTGCTGGAGTTCGGAATTCCTAAAAAGTTAGTTAGACTTATACGAATGTGTCTAATGGCTCAATGAGTAGGGTGCGTGTAGGCAAACAGTTTTCAGACACTTTTGAAATCCAGAATGGGTTGAAGCAAGGAGATGCACTATCTCCTCTACTATTTAATTTTGTACTAGAGCATGCCATTAATCTTTAGAGAATGAGGAAGGCCTACAACTGAATGGTATTAATAAGCTGTTAGTTTATGCTGATGATGTAGTACTACTGGCCGATAGCGAGGAGATACTAAAGGCCAACACGCATACACTATTGAGTAACACTAAGAAATTAGGACTGGAAGTAAATATCAGTAAAACTAAATATATGGTCACACGTAGAAATACATTATATAATGGAAATGGACAGCTAATGACAAATGAGGGAAATTTTGAGGAATTGGCTGAATTCAAATACCTAGGAACAATAATCACAAATAGGAATGAGATGCACAAAGAAATTATACATAGGCTCAATTCTGGAAATGCATGCTATTATGCATTGCAGAGACTTTTGATGTCCCAACTCCTTTCAAAAAATGTTAAGCTGAAAATATATAAAACTATTATTCTACCAGTTATATTATATGGGTGCGAAACATGGACTCTTACTTTAAGGGAGGAAAGGAGATTACGAGTATTTGAGAATAAAGTTCTTAGGAAAATTTTTGGACCAAAGAGAGATGAACAGACAGGTGAATGGAGAAGACTACATAACAATGAACTACATGTCTTTATAGGAGGCCAGATATAATAAGAACAGTTAAGTCCCGTAGACTGCAATGGGCAGGACATGTTGCGCGTATGGGGAATGAAAGACGTGCATGGAAACTTCTTGTAGGAAAGCCAGAAGGAAAACGCCCAGTTGGTAGACCAAGAATGAGGTGGGAGAACAACATTAACTATGATTTGAGGGAAGTAGATTATACAGGGAATGATTGGAAAGCATTAGCTCAGGATAGGGATGTATGGAGAGCTTATGTCCGTGCGGCCATGAACCTACGGGTTCGATAGTGCCAGTGAGTAAGTAAGTAAGTAAGTTATTTTGACCCTTAAATACCCATTAAACGAAAAAATAAAATTAAAATTATAAAATGTCAATTTAGGACCCCCATAAAAGTCCCCGAAAAATTTTTGAATCTCAAATTATTACATTTTTTTTTATTTGGCTCTCTAGAAACCTATTAAACACAAAAATGAGTATATCTTCTTGAACTTACAGATACAGGAAGATTTTTTTGTAAGCAATGTTTTTCCCATAACAGAGATTTAGGAGCTCTCCCCCCACAGGGAAGAATTTGAACCATACTAATTTAGTTACACTTGTTTTCATATAGATGTCACTTGAGTGGTCCGTGGTCAGTGTTCCACCTCATACTGACATCTAGGAAATCAAGGTAGTACTAGGACGGGAAAATTCGTAAATTTTGCTTAGAGGCCTTTTCATTCAGGCTTAAGAATCTTTTACGAGCCTGAAAATCTTCCGACTTGGGATCCACGGCTAGAGTCCCTCCCGGAGGACTTGCTCCTTGGATTTTTCCATCCTAAAAATCCATCGACCCCGGCCGGGTTTGAACCCGCGACCCTCGGGACCAAAGGCAAGGAGCATAACCAACTAGTCCACCGCGGCCGATACACAGGAAGATAAGATGTTAAATTAATGCAATATCCATCATCATTTATGCAAACTTGTCTAATCTACTGCCAAGTATGTGGCATTTTTTACCACTCAAATGAGCTTAGCTACATGTTCCATCTAAAATTAATGTCACATAAAATAGTAGATTACATTCTTTCTCAAAAGAGGGCTTCAATTATAAACATTATCATTTACTCTATATAAAATTAAAAATATAAAGAAAAACAAATGTTTGGTCTTCAATGCAGTTTCTTATGCATATGCAAAAAAAAAAAAAAATGCTGACTCAAATTAATTGTATAATTTTGACAATCAAACAAAAGGAAATCTTACCTTTGCCTTTAGGTGCATTGAGATCTCTTACAAGATCAAAGGCAACTTCAGGACTTAAAGAACCAGGCTCAATGTTGAAGCCTTGACGTCTGAGACTGTTGATGTCCTGAACTTGACCTCTTGGATCCATCACTAATTTCAAAGCCGGTTTATTTTCATCACGGAATTTAGGTTCCTGTAAATGAAAAAGACACACACTTTTACAAAATATGTTCTCATTTCATCATCATTATAAAATTCTTGGATAATTATTTTAATATTTTAGTATAAAATGAAACGTAAATAATTTGTATTTCATATACAGTAAAAATTTGTTTTATACGGAACGTGAATAATGCGAAAATCTGTCCAATGTGAACAAATTTATTGGTCCCGGTAAAATAATAGTAAATTTACGTGTATTTATTTTGTATAAAACGGAATCTGTCCAACGCGGAAACGGAAGGATATTTCTACACATTTCATGAAAAAAATGTTTATAAGGCGGAAAGGGAGAGAGAAATGAATTAGTTTTCACTTCATTGAATTCCCGTTAGGCGAATTAACAATAAGTAATGATTGCTGCCACTGGGGGAAGTAGAGTTTCTACCTGTATCTGGAATTTTCTTTCGGCCTCACTGCACACCCGTTTCGTGAAATACAGGTTCGTTTAACAAATATTTGGCGTGTGATATCTGTCTTACAAATAACCAGTGCACTGTAAAATCTAAAATTAGTTTAAGATCTGAGACTGATTATGTACTATCTTTCACTGGTAGCGTTCTTAATTTACGGAATAAAGATGGCTAAATCGTATATATCATTATTATTAAACGAAAAAAGTGAAAGTGATTGAAGATAAAGAAAAACAAACTCTCAGTACACGAAATAATGACTAAATTTAAATGTGGAAAACCCAAGTTTGTGAGATTTTAAAACACAAAGAAAAAATCAATGAATGGATGCAAGGAAATGGTCAAATAAAGAGAAAAAAATCACGAGGTGTGTTTTACAAGTCCATGATAAAAAAAATCTGCAAATTTCCGGACCGATGCTCCAAAGTCAAACTCTAACTGCTGCTATATTCCTAGGGAATAACGATTTCAAAGCATCTTCAGGTTGTTTGTGGACAGTTTTAAAAGACGACACAATGTAGTGTGGAATGAAATTTGCGGGGAATCAAAGGATGTGGACGAAAGTATAGTTAGTGAGCGGAAACCGATACTGCATACTTCAATTTCAGGATACCCGCCTAAGAGACATTTTAACACTGACAAAACGGGACTGTCTTTTCGCGCGTTGCCGTCGAAGTCGCTCGTACATACTATACTTCACTTTCCAACGGTAGCGGAACTACAGGTAATCCAAGGTACATAAAAAGACATATACGGTGTTCTATAATATATAATCTTTACTAATATTTTTTTATAATGGGAATGTTGTCTAATGTGGAAAAAAAATGGTCCCATGCGATTCCGCTTTTAACACGTTTTATTGTACTTATTTTACATAATACAAAATAATAGTACTTGAATGTATTATATTTATTTTAGGAAGCAACATGAGCATTTACTGTTACCCATTTATCATCACTCATGGAGTACATGTGGTTTAAGGATATCATGGTTATGGGTAATATTATTCCTAAAAGAAATAAAGAAGAAATTCAGAAATAGGAGAAATAAAAGACCCATAAGCCTCTAATATGCTAATGCCATTGAGGTCAAAAAACACAAGTATTCATACAAGAAAGGATGGAAAGGAGAGGATTCCCAAATGGGAGTCAATGAGCAATCACTCTTCAATTAATTTTGTTTTACAACCAATGACAGTCATGTTTCACCTAGCTATTTAACAAATTCTGTTTACCAAAATTATGAAAGCTCCTCCTTTTTAACCCTTAAATTGACAAAACACAAATTTCTTGTGTCTGTTATTTAAATGTGGCGGACCGCACTGAAAACGGAATCTTATATAACTGTTATTATTAGGTATATTGTATAATTAGATACACATTTAAGTGGTTTCTTTTTGTTCTCTTTCTTCTGATTTATTAAAAATATTAAATTAATTAAACCAACTGATGTATCCAAAAAGATACATTACGAATTTAAGGGTTAATATTCTGAACAGGTCAGAGCATTATTTTGCAGCGACTGACTCTCGGACAAATATATTGAATGTAGCAAATAATGAACAGATTCCTTCGAACTACACATTCAATAACTGTGTGTTCAATAATCGTGTTTTTAAATAATGATTTTACTGAGTTGTTTCCTAAAAAATAATTAATAACCTATAATGTTGGTTATAATATACAGTTCGATATGTTTATTTTTTTTTTCACTAGGGTGCATTGTTACAATAAATAGTATGATCATATGATGTGTGCAGTGGATGAAACAAATTAAACATAACCAAAGATTTCTCATTTGTTTTCAAACATCGCCGTTCATACTAAATAAGAATAAGAATAAATTTTATTTACAAATAAATGTTATATACAGTATTGACACCCGAATGAGCAAGTGCTCGTGCTCGGGTGCAATTCAGTTACACGAATAATACAAATAGAATATACATTTAAAGTTAGGGGCCAGTATAATTTTTACATCAATTATGACACATATAAATAAAAAAAATTATGTATTGGGAATCAGACTTATTCTAACAAAAGAATTAATACAATGGAGAGTGATATACATAAAATAATATAAACCATATAATGTGATGAATTACAACCAATAATACAGAAGAAAGTAACCAGTATATATTGATTTATAGTAATATAAGCAAAAATAGATGCTTTATATTTATTATTTTAAAATATTCAAATGATTAATTTTATTCACTTAATTGACTAATTAATTTAAAATAATGTAATTGCTTTTTAAAACTAGCTGTGTGGGTCCCGGGTTCGAGTCCCTGTCTAGGCGAAAATTTTTCTCTTCAAATTTAATTTATCTTTCATTGAGAAATGTTAAATCAATAATAAAAACATCATTAGAAGCTTTACTAGCTTTATAAGGTAATGTTAAAATTCCCAATAAATGTCTTCTTAACTAAGAATCCGCCATTTGCAAAGATAGAAGCAATGGTTTCAAAAGCATTTGGCGATAGGGAATTACAACGTATATAAGAGAAAAATTTGCGTCTAGATCGTGACTCGCCTCGGTAGCTCAGTTGGTAGAGCATTTGGCCCGGAAAGCCAAGGGTCCCGGGTTCGAGTCCCGGTCTAGGCGAAAATTTTTCTCTTCAAATTTAATTTTAGCTGTGTTTAGTTTACTTAATTCTGGGTTGGACCTAATGTATAAAACACTGACTCTTCCAACTCTTTTGTATGGTAGCGAAATATGGACGTTGAAACAGAAGGATATACAGAGACTTAGATCTGCTGAAATGAGATACCTTCGGAGGACTGCAGGATACACACTACTAGATCACAAAAAAAAATGAAGACATCTTAGAAGAATTACACATGGAACCTTTAGAAAACAAAATTTCTGATTATAAGTCAAGATGGATGCAACATGTTCATCGAATGGAAGATCACAGAATACCCAAGCAAATGTTAAGATATCAACCTGCAGGAAGAAGAAGACCAGGACGTCCACTCAAAAGACTTTTGGATGGTGTTTCTCTTGAGACCGAAACAGGTCAACAAATGGCCTAAATTAGGGAATGTGCTATGATGATGATAATTCATTATATAATTTGGGTCCTAGATATCTACTATGTTTAGATCCAGAAGTTGTATAAAATTTTGGAACATGTAGCGAAGAAGTAGTATTTTGTCTATTGCTGTAAAAACTTCGATTGTGCTCTTTAAATTCATTTTTATTTTTATGAAAATAAGTAAGCAATGTATGCTTGAAAAATTGTTTAATATTTGGCACATTGAATTCTAAATAAATTAAATTTGTAGAATAATCTAAAGGTTTCTGTAAGCAGATTTTTATGATTAATATATAAATATTTTAAAATAATTACATTTAAATAATGATTTGTGAGTAAACAGCTCAATTTTATTTGTTAAATAGTCGTAACAAATGACACTAAATTTATAATTATTTTTCTTTAACTAAACATAAAAAAAATAATTTGTTTAGATGTAGCAGGGCACAACGGGTATTGGCTGGTATTCAATAAAATATAATTTCAAAATAAGAGTAATTATCTTAAAATTATGTATGATATTTAAAGTTCTAGCACATACATATTAATTCATAAAATTAAAGATTTTTAAATTGGTGAAGTTTGTTCCCACAACTGGAATTTAGGAAATTAGGGCTATTGAACATCAGAACCATTTAAATAAAACCTAAATTAATATTTGCGTTAAGTTTGGTTCAAATATTATCTTCACATTACCTATATAATGTGTATGTATTAATTAGGTTTCTTGTTATTATTATTATTATTATTATTATTATTATTATTGTTATTGTTGGTTGAGTGAAAGAGAAGGCCTCTGTACTTAACTCTGCCAATTTATATAAATTATTATTATTATTATTATTTTTATTATTAATATTAATATTATCATAAGTAATGCCAAGAGAGATTTCAAATTTATCTAGAGGATTTCAAAATCAGGAGTGGCATTTGTTAGGACTATTTAACGAATACAATTTAGCTGTTTACTCACAAATCATTATTTAACTGTAACTATTTTAAAATATTTATATATTTAATATAAACGGCGATGTTTGAAAACAAATGATAAATGTTTGGTTATCTTTCATTTGTTCATCCACTGCAACTTGATCATTCTACTTATTGACAAATAGGATCGCATTATTGTAACAATGCACCCTAGTGAAGAAAAAATGAAACTCATCGAACTGTATATTATAATCAACATTATAGGTTATTAATTAATTTTTTAGGAAACAACTCAGTGAAATCATTATTTAAAAACACAATTATTGAACACACAATTATCAAATCTGTAGTTCGAAGGAATCTGTTCATTATTTGTTACATTCAATATATTTGTTCGAGAGTCAGTCACTTCAAAATAATGCTCTGACCTGTTCAGAATATTAAAAAGGAGGAGCTTTCTTTATTTTGGTAAACAGAGTCTGATAAATAGCTAGGCGCTAGGTGAAAATCAGTTTAGCGGTTGTTTGGTCGGGTTAGAGGCAAATTGGCAGGTTTACGGGTAATTCGATCGTTTTAGAGGTAGATTCGTCGGTTTAAGGGTAATTTTATCGTTTTAGAGGTAGCTCGATCCATTTACGGGTAGTTTCTCGTTTTAGAAGTAGTTTATTCGGTTTACTGCTAGTTTTGGTCTTTGTAGAGGTAGTCTGATAATGAGGTAGTTATAGAGGCAATTTCATCGATTTAAGGGAGTTTGGTCGGATCGGTTGGACTTTTTAGATTATGTTTCTGGATTAGGTTAGGTATTGGTTAGGTCAGGTATTGGCTGGGTATCGGTCGGGTCAGGTCAGGGCAGGTTAGATTCGGTTAGTTTAGGATAGGATGGGTTAGGTTTGGATATATTAGGTTAGGTTTATTTACGCTCGGTTCGGTTAGGTCAGGGTAATGTCCGGGTTAGGTCAGTTTTAGGTCAAGTTTAGGTAAAGTTTAGTTACGGGTTTGGGTTCTAGTTCGAATTCGGGTTCAGTTTGGGTTCGAGTTTGCGTTCAGTTTAGGGTTCAGTTTAGGTTTCAGTTTTGAGTTCAGTTTTTCTTTCAGTAATGGTTTTGGTTTTTTTTTGGTTCGGATTTTGATTTCAGGTTTGAATTTAGGTTATGTTCAGGTTAGGCACGGTTGGGTTACGTTCGGTTTAGGTTCAGTTTAGGTTCAGTTTAGGTTCAGGTTAGTTGCGTGTTTGGTTCAGTTAAGAGTCAGTGTAGTCTCAGTATAGGCTCAGTTTAGGTTCGGTTTATGTTCGTTTTAGGTTAGGTTTAGGTCGGTTTAGATTCGGTTAGGAACAATTTTGGTTGAGGTTAGATTCAGTATAGGTCAGTCAGGTCATTTAACATTTAATTTGACAAGACACGAATATCTTGTGTTTTTATTATTGTTATTATTTTTTTTGATTGCGGATGAGCATTCTTCATTATTATTATTTATTATTATTATTATTAATATTAATAATAATATTAATAATAATAATAATGTGTCGTTTTTAAAAGGTGTAGGAGTTGAATATCACATCTCTCTTATAGCCTATGTTCATCCCGGGAATCTCCTGAACATTTTGCAAAAAAGCCCCATCACAATCGGATCAACGGTATGGCAGCGCATAAAATACGAACAAACAAACAACATTCATTTTTATATATTAGATAAAACAATAGAAAAAATAACTTACAAGGCAAGTACTTATGTTGGACCAGTTGGATTGCAACAAAAATTGGAGGATATGTTAATTAATTGACATTAAATATGATGGCGTTAGTCATTTTACTGCAAATTTAATAAAACTCGTGTTAATTGTCATTAAATTTCAATCGCGTCTCATTGACCAGTTCGTAACGGCACGGTTGCTCATTGCAGCTGATTTCAAGCACAAGTGCTACTAGCTATAGCGGTGCGAGGAACGTAAATATTAGTTTCTCTCCTTGTTACATTAATAACACATGTTTATTACTTTATACAGATATAAGAGCACTGTATACTTTTTTCCGTTAAATGTAATGAGAATATGTCCATGTGCGGGAGCTCTGAAGACGAGATACATATACTCGTATTAGGAAAATGTAGCGAATTAGAATGTTCGAGGTGTCAGTTATTACCGGAAAGATTTCTAAATTCAAATCGTAAAAGATTGGCATGCTACGAGTTAATGGTAAATTCAGAAAATTGGATAAACTTGGGTAAATTTCTGGACAAAACGCGGAAAATAACAACACTCATTCATGAATAAATACATGTTATCAAAATGCAATACCATTAATTTTTAATAATTCTACATAACTTAATTAATGTATAATGGTATTGTGTTATTTAGTAATTGTAATATTATTGTGTTTTCTTTATGTAATTGTAATATTATTGTTATATTTTTGTTTTTCTTTATACTATTACCAAATATTACTTTATTGTAACGGACTGTCAACAGCACGTATGGCTTACTGCCCGTGCGACACATATTTGTAAATAACATTGTATGTATCTTACTTTTAGTCTAATAAAGTCCTATTATTATACTACTACTCTTTTTCTTTACTTGAAATTCAGAATCGGTTATAATTTCGTGTACTGGAGTAACACATTATCATTTACCATAACATCAATGGTAATAATGAGGGTCTTCGACGAAATGGTTGCAACAAAGTTTTTGGGAACACCATGAGCATCTGATGATGGCAAACCTGGAGCACATTCACTAAAACCAATGTCAAATGCATTTTCAATCACATTTGTGAATCTCGTTACACTTTGGTCCACGTTATAGCCAGACTTTGTCCAAGCATAAATACGCATATCTTTGTAAATTTCTACTGACAGTTGATTACATACAAGGAAATGCAGTTTTGTAATAAAGAATCTATCAGACATTTTCACGCGCATGTTCTTCAAGTCGTCGCACATAGATCTTATATTGACGGGGGGGGGGGAATCAAGTAGTTGTATATATTTGGTGGCTCCTGCAGGAATAATTTTCAGCCTTACATTTTTATCGGGTAAACAGTCCTGTAACAATTGTTCGTCCTTATATCGCATATTAAAGGTGAATCCATTTCAATGTTTTCAACTAAACACATGTTTTAAGAATAATTTCAAATATTCGTTTGTCATTTTTCCACTGGCACTACAGTCGACATACACGTTTGGAGGTGTATTCTGTTCTATCTTCTTCTGAACTTTGGGCCCGAATTTGTTTCCAATAGGTTCTTAAAAACAGGGGTATAACCTCTTCCCAAGTTGCCCACACACTGAAATAAGAACATATATCGTGTAAGAATGTGTAGTTCCATGTAGGTTTTGAACTGTTGCAACAGTGAGCTTTTTGTCTTTGACTGCCAGTGTTCTGTTTTCTGTCATTTCATAATTAAATTGACTTTGGTCACAGTTCCCCACATTCCTTGTTGGTATACAGTTTTCTTGAATGGTCTGATTAACGTCTCTTACAAACTTATTTGCATTTTCAATAGTTTGAGTTTCGTTTTCAATACCCTGGACAGTGACAAATTTGGTAATTTTTCTTGAAGAAATATTGTTTTCTTTTTTGAAATTTGACATGAATGTCTTTAAAGCTTTAAATTCATTCAAGCCCAATTCCTTCGCTCAAAAAAGAGCCCACGTTTGTAATGACAACAGTGCACTGTCAATACCCGATCTCGAGAATCTCGAAACTTATTAAGGATGTAGCCTTTAATTTGGGCGATTTTGTAGGGGGTCCCTGTTTTTTAATTGTAAAGCTAGATAAGATGTTTTATTTTCTATATAATTCAAAACTGTTCTTACATTTCGGTTATTAATTAATGATGACCATTTTTTATTGTTTGTGAATAGGACTTCGGGCCAGATTTCCCTGACATCCTATATTCATAAATGTTTTCCAAAGTTTCTTCAGAATAGGCAGACAGTACGTTAGGACGTTTAGGTTTTTTAACAGGAGACGGCTCAAAGCTACTTGAATTCTCACGTTCCTCACTGGATTCGCTGGCAATTTCAAAGTCTTCAGAACATCCGGCCTGTGCGAGCTTCTGATTGCAAGTGGCATAGTCTTCGAAATCTAAAGTATGTTCGCTAAAGTCCTCTAACCCATTACAACATTTTTGTTCTATATGTTCTGCCAGAAAATACGCAAACTGGTCATCATCCAATCCAGGTTCTACGTGTTTTTCAAATGTTTCCTGAACTATGGATTCTAATGTAGTCAAGGCGTAAAGTTAATTTATTATGCCCATTTCATTCTTTTGATGAAATATTTTACGGACTCACAAGACTATCACCTGTAAATGTACACATTTACGTGTAAATATACTGTTATGTCCTAAAAAGAAGTATTAATTTACGCCATAAAAGTGCTAATCAATAAATAATAAAACAAATATTCTATTCTACTTTCAATTTATTGAGTTATTATGTTTAAATAGAAACAATTCGTATATACTGTACAAATACTCGACTGAGGGAGTGGAAAAACATTCACACTCCGGTGCGCTGTTCAAATAACCGTACCGCTCCGTTGCAATATTTATTTCGTTATCTTATCTCTCCCTGCCCTTTTTTGTTCTTCCCTCGTTCACCACACTATCATATCATTTTATTTGTTTATTTTATTTTTCCAAATGTTTTACTCATTTATTCTGTCATGTACGGATGTTAAGCCTCTATTTCTTTTTTCCTCTTTTTCCTTATTTCCTATTAAATATTATGCATACTATTGAATTTGCAGTGAAATGACTAATATCACGGTGTTCAGTATCCTTCATTCAACATATCCTCCAATTTTTGTTACAATCCAATTGGTCCAACATAAGTACTTCCCTTGTTAGAGTTTTATATGATTTTGTTTTCTTTGCGGTCCGGAATATATAAATAACTGGCAGGATGAATTATTTTTCGCCAATTTATGGTCAGGACAATTTCAATAGACACAAATAGCATTCATTGAATAAGACTGTGATGGTTTTGCTAGAATTGACACTTACTATCAGCAAGTTCCAAACAGTAAAATTGAAATTACTTCAATAACTTAAAAAAATATGAACTTCTGTTTAAGTGGACTTTATAAACATAATAATATCCAGGAAGACATAAATGAGAGAATACAAAATACTAAGAAATGTTATTTTTCAATAAATAAAGCATTTAAATTCAAAATATCCGACACGCGAATAAAAAACCAAATTGCATAAAACCCTAGCTAACACCAGGTGTGCGCTGGTGCGCCGAAAAAAAGAAAACTAATGTGTTCTTATGTTTAATTGAATAAGTGAAAGGAAAAAATATTTATAAATTTATATCATAATTATTTTTAAATACCCCGTGCTGATTAACTGGCGATACCGGGAATCTACTTATTCCTATCTTCTTGCCATAAATGAGGCGAAAGAAGAAAATTAATGTGTTTTTATTTGTTAAGTTGAATAAGTAGAGGGAAAAATAATTACATTTATAACGTAATTATTTTTAGATACCCCGTTCTGATTACTCATCGTTGACCGGGAATCTACTTATCCCGTTCTTCTTAGCATAAATAAGCTGAAAAACGAAAATTAATGTGTTTTTATGTTTAATTGAATGAATAAAAGGAAAATGTATATGGTAATTATTTTCAAATACCCCGTGCTGATTAACCGGCATTGCCCGGGAATCTACTTTTCCCGATCTTCTTGGCATAAATGATCTGAAAGGTGAAAATTAATGTGTTTTTATGTTTAGTTGAATAAGTGATAAGAAACATTTATATTCTAATTATTTTTAGATAACCCGTGCTGATACCCAGCGTTGTTCGGGAATCTGCTTATCCCGATCTTCTTGACATAAATGAGCTGAAAGGCGAAAAGTAAAGTATTTTTATGTATATTTTGAATAGGTGAAGGGAAAAATTTATATCGCATTTATTTTATATACCCCATGCTGATTACACGGAGTTACCCAGAAATCTACTTACCCCCATTTTTTTTGGCATAAATGAGCTGAAAGACGAATGTGGATGTGTTTTATGTTTTAAGTAAAAGAGAAAAATTTATATCACAATTATTTTTAGATACCCCCTGCTGATTATCCGACGTTGCCTGGAAATCAACTTATCCCGATCTTCTTGGCATAAATGAGCTGAGAGAAAAAAAAATCGTTATTGTGAGTTACCCGTAAAAGAATACCCGCCGTTCGCTGCTACGCTTGCCCAGGAATCTACTTATGCCAATCTTCTTGGCATCAATGAAAGACAAAAATGGTTATTTTGAGTTTTCCGTAAAAGATAAACATATGTTTACATGGACTTTTTATTGTAGAGTTTTTTTAGATGTTCAATTCTGTGCACTACAATTTTGTATATTTGTTTTGGTTTAGGCAGCGTAAGCCATTTTACCTTTCAAAAGCTACTTTTTTCACGTTTTTTACTATAATGCGCGATTTTTAGGGTTGTAGGAATTAAGTATCACAACTCTCTTATAGCCTATGTTCATCCCGGTAATCTCCTGAACATTTTGCAAAAATCCCCATCACAATCGAATGAACGAGATGGCAGCGCATAAAATACGAGCAAACAAACAAACAAACAAACATTTATTTTTATATATTAGATTAGCTAATACCCGGCGTGCGTTGTTACGCCTAAATAAATGAAAATGAATGTGCTTTTATGTTTAGTTGAATAAGTAAAAGGAAAAATAATTATAAATTTATATTTTTTAGATACCCCGCGCTGATTACCCGGCGTTGCCCGGGAATCTATTTATCCCGATCTTCTTGACATAAATGAGCTGAAATACGAAATTTAATGTGTTTTATGTTTAGTTAAATAAGTGAGTGGAAATACTTATGTCGTAATTATTTTTAGATACCCCGTGCTGTTTACCCGCCCTTGTCCGGGAATCTACTCATCCCGATCTTCTTGGCATAAATGAGCTGAAAGACAAACATTAATGTACTTCTTATCATTAGTTGAATAAGTAAAACGAAAAAAATGTATATAGTAATTATTTTAAGATTCCCCGTGCTGATTATCCGGTGTTGCCCGGGAATCTACTTGTCTCGATCTTCTTGGCATAAATGAGCTAAAAGACAAAATTCGTTATTGTGAATTATCCGTAAAAGAATACCCGCCATGTGCTGCTATGCTTGCACAGGAATCTACGTACTTGTCTCGATCTTCTTGGCATAAATGAAAGACAAAAATGGTTATTGTGAGTTATCCGTAAAAGATAAACATATGCTGTCGCGAACTTTTTTGTAGAGCTTTTTGAGGTACTCAATTCTATGTACATTAATTTTGTGTATTTGTTATGGTTTAGGCAGCGTAAGCCATTTAAGAGTCCAAAGGGATACTTTTTTAACGTTTTCCACTACAAAGGACGATTTTTAAGGGTGTAGGAGTTGAGTATCAAAACTCTCTTATAGTCTATGTTCATCTCGGAAATCTCCTGCACATTTTGCAAAAAGCCCCATCACAATTGGATCAACGTATGGCCGCGCATAAAGTACAAACAAACATTCATTTTTATAGATTAGATGTAAGCCCTATTTTTTTTTTGTATTTTTAAATACCTATTTATTTAAAGATCTGGAGGTATTGTGACAATGTTAATGTGAATATTTAGCCTTGATTTGTTTGGATGCTTGAATTTTTGGCAAGAACCTTTGTATCGTGTTTTCATTATAATGTTTTTTCTCAACCAAGGTCCAATTGCATGTTTGAATTTAAACATAGATTTTTATTTTTAGGAATACAATGTATTTTGTCAAGGAAACAAATCTTTTATCACTGGTCCTAAGGTCACGCTATTTTGTTCAACAGTAGAACTAAGGTGCAATTAGAGACAAACGCTCAGTGCAATACATAAAAGAGACAGCCACAAAGAAAAAAGGTTTAATTTATATTCAGAATTAACTTCGATTCATGAAGTGCTGAAGAAATAGATCATTCTTTACTTGTCTAGTGACTTGTGCTCAAAGTAAATGTCATAAAATACTTTAATAACTCATTGGAATTTATTTAAAGGACTTTTCTGTAATTCTCTGTTAATACTACTACTAATACTTCTCCTCCATGGCGACAGGCCTAGAAGGCCCTTAGCCTACCAGCAGGATGCTGACCTCACATCCATATGTGTTAATCACAGAGGTAGCCAATCATCCAGCCAATATAGGGGTGGCATGTGGTCAACATGTCAGGTACCCATCCGTTATAGCGGGTTTTCTCAACTTGAAGCCGCTACATATTGCAGCTACCAAATTTCTCGTTTTAGGAATAACTAACTCATTGTGATCTGTGATATATTCATTACCAACATTTTTAATATCCATTGTTATCAGGTTATGTATTAAAATGTTTTAAATAATGATATAGTACCTTTTCTTTTATCCATCTTCCTCAACTATAATTTATTTTTATTCAAAAAACTTCGTTGAATTATGCATACATCAGTACTAATTAGCATGCCCAAGATGAAACATGTTTTTGAAAGGCCTTCATGATTTAATAATTTAACAAAGTTTTTTTTTAATAAAAATCAATTCTAATTGAGGAAAACGGATAAAAAAAGGCAGTACAGTAAAACCTGTCTTAGTCGGAACCTTTATAGAAGGAAACCTGTAGAGACGGAAAAAGTCTCCAGAACGGTACGATTTTATATGTAAAATCATCCTGTATAAGCCGGAAACCTTCATAACGCGGAAACGGAATGGTTTTTAAAGTACCAATAGTTAATTTTTACCTCAGTAAGACGGAAAATTATTCTTAAGCACGTTCTAATTACTGTATTAATGACCACACGTGAAAATTCTGCATATGACGCTTTCTGCATTATATCGTTTTACCTTCTTGTGTTGCCATTGTATTGCGGGGATACCCTTACTTATGTGTGACAGCGGGGAATCCGTCGCTTTTCCTTGCCTGTTTACGTTACCTGCGAGGGAGTTGGGGAAACTCTTCAGTCTTCCTGCAGTTGAGTTCCTTCTCACTTTTGTGTAATAAAGTTGTTTCGTATTGCCATGCAAACTGAGCTGTGTTACATGTACTATTCTGTCTGTATTTTAGTCAATATGTTATGTATTTAAAACGTGCATGTAAAACCCTTATTCTGCGTGAGAAAATTCAAGCTTGTAATTTTGGAACCCTTTATGAGAAGGAAAACTGCCAAGACTGAAATATATTTAAGGAACCGTCATGTTCCTTCATAGACAGGTTTTACTGTACATTATTATTTAAATCATTTTAATATTCAATACCTTCAGAGATTCAAGCTCTTTTTTTTTTAGTTGCAGAATTAATGGCAGTATTAATTAAAGGGCAAAACATGGTACGGGCTACAGGTTTTATATATGATAACTTGCATAAAACCCCCTTAAATGCCCTCCCCCTAAATTTTTGTTTGTTTCTTGAAAATTTGTTATTTTGTTTCCTGTAAACCCATTAAACGTGAAAACAAAATTATAATCGACAAATTCTTAATTTAGAATCCCCATAAAAGCCCTCCAATCTTTTTTGGACCCTCCAAACATGTTTGTTATTTGGCTCCCTAGAAATCTATTAAGCACAAAAATTAGTATATAATTTTTATCTTGCTAAGACTTTTGTTCGGAACGCAGGAGGCCATGAGGTCTACGTTACCACGTTAATGTAGGCCTAGTTTATTGTTATGGGAGTTTCAAATAAAGATGATAATGCTCATTTAAGAGAGAGAAGTTATACAGTATTCTGCTGAATTTCGGAATTCCTAAAAGCTAGTTTGACTTATTCAAACGTGTCTAAATATCACAAAGACTATGGTGTGTAGGCAAAAAGTTTTAAGATACTTTTGAAAATCACAATAGGTTAAAGTAAGGAGATGCGCTATCTCCTCTACTATTCAATTTTGTACTAGAACGTGTCATCAAATCTTTAGAGGATGAAGAAAGCCTACAACTGTTAATAAGCTGTTAGTTTATGCTGACTATTTAACTCATGCCCCAAATCGGAGTCAATGGCCAATCACATTTCAATGGTTTTCTATTTACAATCAATCATAGTCGTGTTTCGTCTAAAATTTACCAACTAAAGTTTATCGTATTAAAGAAAGCACCTCCTTTTTAACATTCTGAATAGGTCATAGCATTATTTTGCAGTGACTGACTTTGTAAGAAATACGGCTACCAGATTGTATATATAGTGCATTAATGTCAACACGTAGCGCTTACGAGAGATAATATAAAAACATTTATAACAATTGCTTATACCACAAAAAAAACACAGTTTGCACTTTCTTAAACGAATTATTTTCCAGGAAATGACGTTGCAAAAAAATATAATTGACATTTACATCATAGGACATCAGAAATTAATTAATACCTATAACGTTAGTTATAAATTTCTCCACTAGGGTGCATTCTTACAACATTGCGATCTTTTGGTAATAAATAATAATATGATCTGGTTGCAGTGATCGAATAAAAGAAGCAAATGAAGCGTACCAATTGTTTTTCTCATTTGTTTTCAAATATCGCCGTTTACATTAAATATATAAATATTTTAAAATAGCTATAATTAAATAATGATTTGTGAGTATACAGGTTAATTTTATTCGTTAAATAGTCCTAACAAATGCTACTCTTGATTTCCAGATTCTCTAGATACATTTGGAAATCACTCTTGGCATTACTTATGATAATGTAGTATTATTAGGAGATCACGAGGAGATACTATGGGCCAACATGCACACTCTATTGAGCAACTCTAAGAAATTGGGGCTGGGAGTAAACATCAATAAAATTAAATATATGGTCACACATAAAATATATTATAAACAGAAATGGACAATTAATGACAAATAAGGGTAATTCTGAAGAAGTGACTGAATTCAAATACAGAACCTAGGAACAGTAATTACAAACAAGAATGAGGTGCAGAAAGAAATTAAACAGACTAAATTTTTTTAGAAATGCATGATTTTATTCAATACAGGGGCTCTTATCATCCCAACTTCTCTCAAAAACATTAAATTGAAAAAAATATAAAACTACCTGACAGCGGACGAAACGAGAATTATAGATTTGTATAGGCCCTAGGCTATGTGAAAAGAATTGTTAATGTTTATGCCAAGTCTAGAATGACGTAGTGGGCTGCACACTAATCTGGAGAACTTGAGGTCCACGGTTTGATTCCTGGTTCAGACATTAATTTTTCTTTTCGCAATATCAGTATAATATTGTTATAAGAAGAAGATTAGCACGTGACAATTGTGTATCTAAAGTACGGGAGGCGCCACCGCCCTAGAGATTATCATATAGTATCAAAAGGTCTGATTCTTGTAATTTATTTTTAGGTAGATTATGACTTTAGGTTCAGTAACAGTTCAGTAATGTCCAGAAACTCACGCAAACGAACTCATTATATATTCAGTCATTTACTAGGCACCCTCTTGAAATACAAGATCATCATTATCATCCGGTATCATGGCAGCTGCCGTCGTCTTCAGGAAACCAAACGCCTTTCCTCTCTATCCATCCATTGATCTTTCTCCATTCCTCTGATATTCATAGCTGCTTGTACCCCTTCTATCCAAGTTTTCTTCGGTCTTCTTCTCTTCCTCCTTTCCATTGGGATCCATTCCATAACAATTTTTGGCAATCTTTGCTCTGGCATTCGTTTGACATGACCATACCACTGTAATCTTTTCTTTTCTATGATGTCTATGATGTCCGGCTCCTCTTGTACACCCATAATTTCCCTTATTTCTTTATTTCGTATTCTATCCATTCTAGATTTTACAGCTGATCTTCTTAAAACATCCATTTCTGTACTTAAAATTCTTTTCATTTCCCTGGTAGGAATTTGCCAGACTTCAGCACCATATGTTAAAATGCTCTGAATTATGGTTTGATATATTTGTAATTTTCTATTTTTTGTAATATTTTTGCTCCACCTAACAGAGTTTAAAGCATTTATTGCTTGTTTTGTTTGTGCGATTCTATTTTTAATTTCCACTGTATTACCGCCTGAATGGTCTAATTTTGTTCCTAAATAAGTGCATTCAATACTAGGTTTTAGTTCTTCTCCATTGTTGAAATTTATATTTTCCATTTCTTCTCCTTAATTTGATTAAAAATACAAGATAATTAAATTAATATTATGTTCATAACTGAACTACTTTATAATGAGACCGGATATATTTTAGAAAAGTCCTATAGAACATAAACTGGGATATTCAGTACTTAATACTCTTATTTTTATGAGTATGATGATATTTTAGGGAAATTGTGATCCGAATTTCATGTGTTACAAGTGAGGAAATCCCTGAAGATTCTCAACTAGAATTTTCAGTACTTTTATTTTTATGAGGCAGTTGATATTTTAGGGGAAGCAGCCAGTGATATTTTAGTGAAATTGCGATCCGAATTTCATGCATTGCAGGTGCGGAAAACCCTGAAAAATCTCAATCGGGATATTTAATCTTTTTTTTTATGAGCGTGGTGATATTTTAGAGACATTACGATACGAATGCCATGCCTTACAGGTGAGGAAACCCCTGTAGAACCTCGACGAGGATATTCACTTCTTTTATTTTTAGGAGGTTGGTGACATTTTAGGGAAATTGCGATCCAAATTTAATGCCTCGCATGTAAGAAAAACCCTGAAGAATCTCAAAAGGGATATTTAATCCTCTTTTTATGAGACTGTTGACATTTTAGATAAATTGGGATCCGAATTTAATGCTCTGCAGGTTAGGACAACCTTGAAGAACTTCAACTAGAATGTTCAATCCAATCGGGAATCAAATTTTGGGTTCGCTGTACGAGAGAGAACGATGTTATCCAGAGTTCGCGGCAGTCAATATTATAATAGTATTATCTATTTTCTGTTTATTATAATCATCAATTAACAAAACCACATGTACGGCTAAAAATCAATTGCCGGTGCATTTAAACTAAGTCATAACGCTGGGAGAAAAAAAATGTTCTTACCTTGTTAAGTTTGTCGTCTCCTGGTGTTTCTGGAACGACGTCTCCATCTCGTCCTTCTCCTAAAACACAGAAATATTCCTAATTGACATTCTCTTTCTTTACCTTATCCTCTCTCTTTGTAGGTAAATTTACATGTCCCAAGTCACTCAGACCTTATAGGGACACAACTTATCGGCAGATGATTTTGAAAATGTGGATCACACATACCTTTTTGAACACACAAGGGTATATAGGATATCCCCAAGATGAATGATCAGTTCAATGGTAGGCTATTTCCGAGACATTACGAACATTTAAGACAAAACTCATACATTCACATTAAATAAGGTGAATTTCATATATGTACAGATAGACAATCATCCAGCCATTATAAGGAATTATATGTTGTCAGCATGTCGAGCCCCACAGCTACTTATTGGCCGAAATACCATGAGAAAATTTCTCTCCCCATGAGGACTCGAATAAGCATATGTCGCGTAGCTCTGCGCCAAGATATGGTGCCATTGACAACTCGGCTACGGCGCGGGTCATATATATAATATTGTAGATTTTTGCGGATATACGTATGATTAAGAACTTTTTCTTGGGTTTTCCGCGTCATGGATTTAAGGCCATTCCTTGATAATGACATGTGGGATCATGCTGAAACGTCGGAATCAGTGGCCAGAGGCCGACCTTGAATCCAAGAAAACTTTCTGAAGCATATATATATATATGGCATAAAATAATAAACGCCTGAACCGGGATTTGAACCCGAGACCTCTAACTATATACATTAATGACATAACCACTCAGGTTCGTAGCACAAACATTTATTTTTCCTTCCTTATATATGGTTCTCATATCCATCCATCCATAGTAATTCTGCTCGAGGGCAGGTCCTCCACTGTAATCATAGCATTTTCATGCTATGCTTGCAGCTTTACTAGGGAATTGTAGGTGTAGTAGCTTCCCGTTGCTTTCCACACCGGTGAAGGATGATGATGATGATGATGATAATGATAAGGATGATGATGGTAATGATGGCCATATGATTTCGGGGACCGTTTGGGCCTTAAAGTTTTCCTGACATTTGTCTTACAAGTGAGGAAAAACCCGTTAAAAACCTTACCCAGAAAAACTGCCCCGACCGGAGACCGAACCCGATCCCGCTGCGTGACAAGGCCGCACTCTACCTCGAGACCACAGCGGTGGACTATTCTCATATATATATATATATATATATATATAATGCGAGATTTTTTATTTTGTACAAAATAACTTCATTATTTATTTTCTATTGTATATCTTTCTTCTTTGGATTTTGAGTAGGCGTAAAGCAGATGGAAGGAGTGGAGTAAAGCATATAAAGAAATGCCAATAGCCAGTGATACCAGACACACTGGAAGCGAGTATCACACTGGCACATGCTTCAAGTCATTAAACCGAAATAGATTACATGGGAAGAATCCTACAAGCTATTAAACGACAGAAGAATGGAAATGGAATGGCTTACGTTCTAAATACATAACGAACTTCTGAAGAACATTTCATTGGGCCAAAAGACAGACTTTAAATATAAAAACTTTAAACCTTCTTTTTCTGTGTTTAAAAAAAAATGAGCATTCAACTAATGCACAACTCATTACGTGATGTTACCAATGTTTTTATAACTATCAAATGTAATTCAACGAACAAGTTGGTTCAGACGGAAGCATTTGAGACTCACGTTCAAATCATGGAGCCCAACTATCTGACTATACTTTTCATCGTGGTTTTCTTCATTTGTCAAGTCAAGTACCGGTTGGATTTTTATTTCCACTAACAATTTCACCATTAAACAAATATTTCACATTTTTTCCTTTACATTTATTCTTACTCTTGTAGGATTTACACAACTCGTGGAACTTACAATCCTGACCAGTCGTTTGCTTAAGAGAAGCAGGCCGGATATTAAACAGAGAATCTCTCTGGATTTAGCGTTATCAGCACAGGACAAGGAGAACACATCTCAGATATGAATTCGAGATTTAAAATATATTACTCTGCAGAGAATTGAATTCGGGTCGCCAGAATGGAAAGTTGGGACACTACCGACCACGCCATGGCGATGGACCTACTTCTTATTTGGTTAGAAGTTAACATGCAGCGAATTTTCATAAGACTATTTCTTATTATTTACAAACACTATTAACATATAAGTTCATATATTTATTTATATTTATGATATTCAGTGTGTATTATTACTAATGGATCCGAAACATGGACAGTGACAACAACAATCAGCCAAAATACAAGCTGCTGAAATGAGATTCCTCAGACCAATAGCAGGATATCAAAGAACAGACAAAAAATATAATATAGAAATAAGACAACAACTAAAAGTAGAGGAATTAATCACAACAGTAGTGAAATACAGAACAAACTGGAAAGAACACTTGGCAAGGATGACTGAGAATAGAATACCAAAAGCAACATACAGCTATTCTCCACGAGGAAGAAGAAGTTTGGGAAGACCAAAGAAAAGATGGAAAGAGCAGCAATTTGGAGCCGGAACAGGCTAGTAAATAAGCCTAAACCGTGAAGAAGAAGAAGAAGATTTATGATATTAAGACATTGTGAATATAATGAAATGGTAATGAAATTTCGACCCAGCATTTGGCTTGACGATTGAAGAAAAGCAGGAAAGGCTAAGTCAGGTTGGTCGTGACCGGGTTTTGAGCTGAAGACCTTCGAATATATATAACCTCACATGAATATATATAACCTCACATGAATATATATAACCTCACATGAATATATATAACCTCACATGAATATATACAACAATACATATAGCCTATACATAGCGTACGTAAGATTCTAGACGCGACAATAACAAATATGTTGAAGCGTTTGAAAATAAAAGTAAAAAAAAAGTGTATTTGCATAAAACAATTATTTATTAATTCAATTATATTGGACTGGGTTACATTCAATGATCCTAGAAATGATGTGATCAAAATAAAATTGAAATAAAAAATTAATTACAGAGATTATTTTCATGTCAGTCTATACTGATCATGTCCAAATTCCCAGCGTATAATTAGGAAATCATAATTTCAATATGTTATTATTTCAACATTAATATTTAACTATTAATTAGTTGGCAACAAAGCAGTGGAGACACGTGTTTTTCAATCAAAATTATTGCAACGAATGACAAGTTGAAACAATAAAACACCGATCGTGGCAAGGGCGGCATTTATAAACGCACATAACGGCACGTAAAATACTGCGGCGGTGGCTTTTAACAACAAACTTTAGGTTTAGTAACAATAAGGTTTGTTTTACTTTAATATTGATTTGTCCATTTGGTTTGAATCACTCTTTGTAAAAGCCGCCGTAACACGTGCCTGCAGTAAAAAAGTTGCCAATGCGTTAATATGGGACACTAATCCTTCTAATATACCGACTGGATCCGCGAATACAGGAACTGCGACTCAAATTTTTAACCCGCGAATAATGAAACCGCGAATAAGGAGCTTTTACTGTATTATACTTCAATCTATACCAGATCTTACCTTACTAATGCTATTTGGCATCAACGGTTTTCCAATCACAATTTTGACAAACCCAATTCAACTCTATCCAGCCCAAACTAACTCAATGAAAACATTTTTACTGTTATTCATTCTTCCTACATGATTTGTCCATCTCACATTCTCCTATATTTAATAATCTTATCAATTGTTACTAGGGGCACGCCGTAGCGTAGTGGTTAAGGCACTGAGCTACAAGCCGGAGGGTCGAGGGTTCAAGTCCCGTTGGGGTCAGGATTTTTAAACTGACCCAAACCCTCTGGCGGCACTATGGTCCTGGGGTTGACTCAGCCTCTAACGGAAATGAGTACCAGACGCTTGTTCTGGGGTAAAGGCGGCCGTCACGCAGGGCTGATTTCATATTTATTTTCTAAAATCCTGGAACCTTTCAACGCGATTTTCGTCCACTTAGAAACATTGGATCGACTTGAAACTTTGTATACGTGTAGAGGACCCGTGACAACACAATAATTTCATATTTTGTTTCTAAAATCATAAAATACGAACAAACAACATTCATTTTTACACGCTTTATATTAGCTTGACCTGTATCTAGCTATCTATGTAACGGAATCTTTCAACGCGATTTTCACCCACTTAAAATAATTGGATCGACTTGAAATTTTGTATACTTGTAGAGGACCCGTGACAATACAATAATTTCATATTTATTTTCTAAAATCCTGGGCATAATCATCAGAAAATAAAAAAAAAGTGTTTTTGTATCAATGTAACGGAATCTTTCAACGCGATTTTCATCCACTTAGAAACATTGGATCGACTTGAAACTTTGTATACCTGTAGAGAACCCGTGACAATACAATAATTTCATATTTATTTTCTAAAATCCTGGAATCTTTCAACGCGATTTTCGTCCACTTAGAAACATTGGATCGACTTGAAACTTTGTATACGTGTAGAGGACCCGTGACAACACAATAATTTCATATTTTGTTTCTAAAATCCTGGCCAGATTCATCCGAAAATCAAAAAACTGAAAACTGGTATAATAGGTTGCGGACTTGCCGAGTTTTTAGTCAATCGTTGTAAGAGCTCAGTTGGTAGAGCAGTGAACTGACCACCCGGCTGACATAAAGTGCCGATTGTCTAGAAAATGTGGGAGCCTTAACTTCCTACTACCCCAAGGGCCTCCGGGCCTGTTGTGGGATCACTTTTATCAATTGTTACTAGTAAAATTCATGGTAAGTTTCCGTTGAGGTATTAGTTCACAGTAATATAATGTACGGTTAAAAACTATAAAATAGTTACCCTGTAGGTCCGTCTCCTTAACTTAAGTTGTTTTAAAACTCTGTAGGCCTTTCGGGACTAGTCCCATCATCAGCAGAATGCATTAGGTCCGTTCGCAATAAATTATACATTGGGAAAACTAACAGAAGCTTCAACATTAGATTCAAGGCACATTTCAGAGATTTCATTTATAATGGAGGAAAATAAGTTACGCAAAACATGTAATCCAGGCTGGACACCATATGCATAACATCGATAACACCCTCACAATAGCACATAGAAAAAACATTCCAACGAGGATAAATTTACTGGAGAAATTCGAAATCCTAAGAGAAATCGACAACAACCTGATTCTCAATTAATACACACCCAGTCCATACAATCCTCTGTACAAAATTCTCACAACCAAGTCAGTGCTTCAAGAAGGGTCAACAAGTATGAACCTAATGCATTCTGCTGATGATGGGACTAGTCCCGAAAGGCCTACAGAGTTTTAAAACAACTTAAGTTGAGACGGACCTACAAGGTAACTATTTTATAGTTTTTAACCACTCATTATATTACTGTTATCAATTGTGAATACGGATGAATAATTTGCCAGTAATGAATTCAGATAGAGTTCAATAAAGTCCATCCATCCATAATAATTCTGCCCGAAGGCAGGTCCTTCACTGCAATTATAGCATGTTCATGCTATGCTTGCAGCTTTACTAGGGAATTGTGGGTGTGGTAGCTTCCCGTTGCTTTCCACACCGGTGAAGGATAATGATGATGATATGATGATAATGATGGATGATGATGGTCATATGATTTCGGGGCCCGTTCGGGCCTTAAAGTTTTCCTGACATTTGTCTTACAGGTGAGGAAAAACCCCGATAAAAACCTCACCCAGAAAAGCTGTCCCGACCGGGGATCGAACCCGGGCCCGCTGCGTGACAAGGCAGCATGCTACCTCGAGACCACAGCGGTCGTCAATAAAGTCATGCTTTTTTATTGTCCAACAGGGTAGAGATATCTGGGCCGTCCAAGGAACTTCAAAATTCATCAGTGAGATCGTAGCAAGTCTCTACACTTGAGACTTGTATGGATGAAGAAGAAGAAGATAATTAATTGTCTTCTTCTTCTTCTTCCTTCCAAGTATTAGGCCAAGGCCTGTTACGATCCTATAGAAAATTTTGTATATCGGATATGTATCAGTTCAACACAGACTAATGAGAACGAGTGACTAGTGATGTATTTGATATGAGAAATAGAGACATCCAGTTAATAAATCTGAAATTAAATATTAGATATCTGACCACGTTAATCGCATGATACGCTACTATTTTCTGCTTTTCGGTGAAAGTAACCAATTCATTTGGCGTTTGTTCTTCGGAGCTGTCGTAACAGTGGTTTAAAACTATATTAGAGAACGATGTAAATAATGGAGTTTGTCATCGAAACCGTGTCCATTTCCCATTTTGACATGTTAAGAATCCAAATATTGTAATATGATATTATTTTCGAGAATTTTAGTTTGTTTTCTTTCTCAGTGTAAGTTTAGGTGCCACAAAACAGGTAATAACGCAATAGTATATTGCGATGCGAGGTTGGGAAGTGGTTTTTACAGAAGTGAGGAAATGTTTAAAAACCGAGCAATAGCGAGGGTTTTAATTTCCGAGATTCTGTAAAAATCTTCACAAAGGTGCGTTGTACTTTTTTTTTGCGCGATAGTGCTTTCAAAATAATAAATAATAGTAAAATAATAACATTGTTAGAAAAAATTGCGTTCATTATAAACAACTGACTAACGTTAACAGGGTAGGCAATGTTTATTAGTTGAGACTACAGCAGGCCGTGACACCAATCAGTGATAAAATGACGGCAAGTACGTATTTATTGTTTTATATTTCAAATAAAGTTCAGTTAATTTAACATGCAGTAATTTATTTCATATAATGTATATTAACACTACCTTTTGGTTATATTTTTGTATATAACTTACATTGTACGTAGTATACAAAAGGGCAGTGGTTTTACCTCCCGCACGTGGGTTGTAATATGTAGTATTACAGTATAGTTATTTAGGTTGGCAACACCGAAAAATGTAAGAAGTTGAACTTTCAATCATGTTCACCATTGGTGTAAGTACGAAAAAACGCACTATCGCGCAAAAACAATTGTTGTTAATAACAATATTGCAATGCACAGTAAAACCTCTTACATCAAAGAATGGAGAATCTTTGCAAATTTGATATACATGTTACATATGTTTGAAATGTGCAGCTCTGGTGACGCATCAGACGTATAGGCCTATCCCATATTCCAATTCTTGTCATAGGCCTACATGTCTCAACATTCTATGGTCATTAATAACGAATACATTCGTGATCCTTTCTCGGAGTTCTGGTAAATCACGGAGGATAGGAGGTATGTAGGCCTACACATGGCCTTTGATGTAACTCCATGCGAAAGATTTATAATGGCCAAGAAAGCCATTGAATAAGAGATATGCCATGTGCAACCAGTCTCTCTGAAGTTCTTATACCTGTATGGATTATTTTGTCTGATAGTGATAATGCGGGGTATTTTATGCAAAATCACCGTTATACAGCTACAATATATTGAAATTCAACGAATTTTAAAACATATTCTCTTGTCACAGAAAATTAAGTTTTTTAAGTTGAAAATAACCAAAATAAAAAATATTGATTGATTGATTGATTGAAATAATCAGATATCTAATTTATTTTTTTAAACAAAAGTGAAAATATCCCATTGAAATCGGTGTGTGAATATATATGTTTACACTAAACAAATACAAATTTACGATATATATTTTTTTGCCATTTCATTAAAAATTCAATGAAATACATGTTCAGTATTGAAAAAAGCTCCTCAAATTTCTGATTATTGCTGCTTACTTCAACGACTGTCCTTCATTAATTAAATCTACAAGCACATCTAGGCACAAATTATAGAAACAAATTTCAGAAGATTCTCCATCCGTTGATGCCAGTGGTTTTATTGGGTCCGCTTACGTATTTTACTATACTTTAAAACCCCTGAGAAACAATTGAATAACTCTACATTTTAATCTTTACTTTTTTAACGGAAGTAGAGAATATAGCAGGGTTTCCAAATAAAACTTCGAAGGATTTTAAAGCAGTTTCTATGTATTTATTTACAACGCTGTCTATAACAACGACGTATAAGCTTAAGGCGTAAATTTATGTAACTTCTAAATTTATGTAATTAATTGTGAGTCAGACTGCATTATTTTTTTCGGAACTGTCAATTTATTGTTAACCTACAAATCTCTAGTACATAATCCATAATAAATTAGAAATTTTAGACTTTGGCTCACAGCCATGGATGCGCTGACATGAAAACG